>JAYEVJ010000388.1:0-228210 GCA_036346265.1 Melocanna baccifera | reverse complement strand
GTGTCCCTTTCAGTGAGAACCTTATCCGGTCTCCTGCACTCTCTTCTTTCCCTCACACTGTGAGATGACTTTGGTGGTCTGATAAATTAATCAGCCAAGCCTACACTTTGCTAGCTTGTGGTTTGTACTGTTTTACATGGAGAGGTCAACACAGGATTAAGTTCTTAATTTGTGCACGCGGTGCCTACCACAATCCACAAATTCTCGTGCCAACCATTCTTACCAACCGCCCAAACAGATAAAGCAAGTTTTAGGGTTTTGAGAAGACAAGTTGTACTAAATTATCAGCCATCTACATCCAATGATTGCCCAAAAATAATTTCACATGTTTGAAGTAATTAGTAGGACAATTTAGTGCCCTAGACTTGGACTTGCTTGGCATTAAATATGACTTTAACTAGTAATTATACCTTTAATATCTAGGGTGACAAGGGTTAGTAAATTCGAGCGGTGAAGAGTGTCGTGGTAATATTGGTAGTATTAAATGGGCAGTAACTATCTTATATTTTGAAATGCATTTGCATAATAAATTAAGCATGTACTTTGATAATTTAAAAGAACATAACTTTCGTGAAATGTAGGATCAATATGATCAAAGCCGGATTATTTAGTCATCGTATTGGATCTCTGGTCCTTTCTCCACTTGTACTGATCCGCTTGAGCTTGTTGCCTTTAGATACTACACTCTATTATATGGCAAATGAACGAGAAACCCAAATAAATCCAAAAGGGACAAAAGTGTAGTTCAACTCAATTTGATTGTTAACATCAAATGTTTAATTTGAAATCTCAGTGTTCTAAATGTTTAGCTCTTAGGAAATTTCAATTTAGGTTTACCAGAGTTTTGAGAATTGGATTTGATTTTTGGAAACTAGGTCCTTGATTTTGGAGTTTTGTTTTTTTTCTCAATTAAATTGTGCCAAAACTCGAATCAGAACTCCAATAGATGCAAAATTTTGAATTTCTCAAGAATAGAGAAAAAATTTCATGATTTCTCAAAATACAATAGTCCCGTATTTTGGGATGTTACAAGTGTCATTCTTATCAAGATATTTCATTTCATCATGTATGGTAGTCATCCATTTTTCTGAATCACCAGAAGAGATTGCCTCTGAATAAGATGAAGGTTCTATAGTACCTTTAATTTCTTTTGCCATATTTAAACAAGAAACCATAATATTGGCTCCTTCAATCAATCTTTTAGGAGGCTAAATGTTCATTCTTTCTCTATTAACTGCAATGAAATGTTGTGTTGGTGGCACAACAATAGGAATTCTCGAATATTTTTCTTGTTGATTTCGATGTAGATCTTGAATTAATAATATGCTCCACTTGCATGCTTGATTGCTTTTTAGTGGGAACATCAATAGATAGTTTATCATGCAACATAGCAGACTCATCAAAAATAACGTCTCTGCTAATAATTACCTTTCGAGTTTTAGGATTCCATAATTCATATTCTTTCTTACCAGTTTTATAACCAAGAAAATTGTACTTAACTGCTCTAGACTCTAATTTACCGTTATTGATATAAGCATTATTAGGAAAACTAAATATTCTCAAATTTGAATAATCTGCTGGAGAGTCAGATGATACCTCAATTGGAGTCTTCTTATCAATAGCCAAATTTGGTGACCGATTAATCAAATAACAAGCAGTGGAAGTGGGTTCAGCCCAATAACTCTTAGATAATTAAGAGTTTGATATCATGCAGTATACCTTCTTCATGATAGTTTTGTTTATACGTTTGGCCACATTGTTTTGTTGAGGAGTGCTTGGAACGGTATAATGTTTCACAATACTTTCTGACTTGCATAAGTTTAAATTCTCCTAAACAAAACTCAAAGCCATTGTTGGTATGAAGCTTCTTGACATGCTTGCCAATTTGTCTCTCAATTATAATCTTTCACTCCTTGAATGTGTTGAATACATTTGATTTGTGCTTGACGAAATATGTACAGACTTTTCTTGAGTAATCATCAATGATGGTCAACATGTAGTTTGCACCTTCAAGTGACTTAACGGCGAGATTTTCCCGCAAATCAGAGTGAACATAATATAATATACTTTTTGTAAAGTGAGTCATTGTGCTGAATTTCATCCGCTTTTGCTTACCGAAGGCACAATGTTAACAAAACTTTAACTTGTTGATGCTTTGACCATAAAAATCCTTTTTTTGTATAATTCCATTATTCCAGCTTCACTCATATGACCCAGACGCATATGCCAAAATTAGTAGCATCAAAATCAAATAGTTTATTTGAGGCAACAAAAACATTACCTAAAATTGTAGTACCTGCGGATGATATAAGTTGGCACCTTCATATCACCCTTCATCACAACAAGAGAACCTTTGGTGACCTTTAGAACTCCACCTCCACCTAAATACTTGTACCATTTTAGCATCAAGAGTACTTAAAGAAATAAGATTTCTCTTTAAATTTGAAATACGACGAACATCCAATAAACTTCGATTGTGTCATCAAACATCTTTAATCTGGATAGAACCAATGCCTGAACCTTACATGGTGTATTATAACCCATCAACATGGATCCACTTGGCGTAGCTTTAAAGGTAAGGAATCACTTATGGTTCGAGCTCATGTGAAAAGTATGATCGAATCAAGAATCCTTCATTGTTAGTTTTGCAATTATCGGTAAAGACAATGAGAACATTTCCATCGTAACCTTTTTGGTGACAATAGTGACTCTAGATTCGTCCTCTTGTTGATCCATCTTGAAATTATTATTCCTCTTCTTCTTGATATGCAATTTTCACCATATGGATATATCATGACCATCCTTCTTGCAATACCTGTAAGATTTCTGTCCTCGGATTTAGATCTATCTCTGTGTCTACTTTTGCTTCTCTCTTGAATTTTTGTTTGAACCCTTATCGTATTGCCTACCGCAGCAGCACAAACTTTCTCTCGCAGCATACTTGAATTTTCACCGAGAACCATAAGTTTCATCTTTTCCTTAGCATACAGAGCTTCATAAACTTCACTGATTATAAGAGTATCTCGGTTATATAGAATAGTATCTCTAAAATTAGAGTATGAACTAGGCAGAGAGCATAGCAAAATAAGACTCAAATCACTATCATCATACGTTACCTCCATCGAGGTCAAGAACAACTTCCTTGAAAGTCAGCGGATGGTTCAACAACGAGGCTCCTCCGCCATCTTGCTTCTACTTCAAATGCATCTTACTGGTCAGATCCGTGGTCATGCATATCTGCTCCAGCTATAGCCATAATGCGACGACAGATGTCTCTTTCATAACCTCTTGTAAAATATTATTTGATAGATAAAGATGAATTTAATATAAAGCTTTACGATCTTTACATTGCTTCGTCGACGGATAATGTGGTCGGTATCTTGTCGATCCCCAAAAGAGTATAATCTAAATAAAATCTTGATAAAATAGCTCGTATCTTGATTTGCTATAGAAAAAACCTCGTGTCACGATCTAACAGCGGAAGATCATACTTCAAAGTCGCTATACGAGAGAAATCCAAAATTTGATGGTACTAATTTTGTGTGTACCTAGCAAAATTCTTGCAAGGGAAACTCCTGGTATGAATCTCGGGTGCACATAGCAATTTTAGTCAAAAAGTAATAATAAACACAATGGGCAAACTATTGCATCTGAACCTTTGCCTTTTGCTTTGCTTTTGTTGCTGTTGAAATCATGTGTCTCCCTTCTGGACATGTCACCTGATTCTTAAACGATCATGCTGTTCTTCCTGACTTGTTGCACGCGGACCGATGGGGGAGATTAGGACATTGTCTTGCTACTTTTCATGTCTGCGTGTTTCATGCCTGCTCAAGACTTTTCACGGATTGGCGCTATGCAGCTTGCATGTCCTCATTGATCGAAGATGCTGAGGTTGAGACGCTGCTTAATGAGGACGGAGACACGATGTGTGCGAGACCACAAGTTGGAGAAGAAATCGAACCTACCTCGGCCATGAGCAGCAACGACGTCGGACCGCAAAAATTTTTTTCTCTCGAATCTTAATCTCCTGTGCTATAATACCACTTGTTGCAAATAGTGCATAGAAAATAGAGACGAGCAACATAATTTTTATGTGAAAAATCCTTGCAGAAAAAACCATGGACTCTCAAAGGTAAATCACGGTAAATCACTATAATGAGAAGAGATTACAATAGAACGCTTCTCATGGAGCACTTCTTCCTATGAAATCTCGGGGTACATATATAGGGTGAGAGAAAAGAGTCCCACCGGAAAGAAAACTAAATTGAGTCGGTTGCTATAGATTGATACCACATCTAATACAACTGTGCATACACCGTCATACCACGTCCTGTATGAGATGATGAAGTGTCCTACATGGACACGGTATGAATCGGATATGCTTTTCAACGGATGTGTTATAAAAAAAGACTTACCAAAGATTCCCCTCCTATTTCTCTCACCCCTCTCCATTGAGCTACCCCTTGTCAGAGTCTCCACCGTGCTATTGTCCCCCCTCACTCGGATTTCTTGCTCTGATGGTGGCCGGCCTGTAGCATGGCTTTCGACCTCCCTACGATGAAGGTCGATAGCGCAGTAGTTCCATGCAACCAAGCGTGGAGATGATGACCAGTGTCTGAGACATGGACCCACATTCTTTTTTTATTACCTGGAGCCGATCCTGATCAATTCTAATACTCATGCCTTGCCTTCTCCATTTTGTGTCGACCCCTCCAATGTGTGAGGTGGACCATCAGGTCGTCGACACACACTTTATACCAACCATAGTACTACATTAGAGATGCCCTAAGTGAAAAATGATTGAGGGATTAACATGAGGATGCACGATATCAAGAACCAAATAGAAAAAAATGCTGAGAGAACAACAAAGTAGTGGCAAAGGGATTAGAATTGAAGAGAAATGACTAAGAGATGGAAATGGGACATTCCCAATGGGGACCCATGGAACATTCGTGGCCCTATTTAACCACACCCTACACACACATTGCAATGATGGTGAGTGATTCCTCCCGTTCCTCGACCCCAATGAGGACTAGATAGGGGCCATAGGGCCCAACTCCCATCAATTTATCACGAGAACCACATCGGCTTCACAACTAATCATAATCAATAATAATACAATGATTATATTAGTAAAAGATCCATCAATTTATCATAAATTCCAAATAAATATATGGTGCCATCATATAATAGTAAGATCTAAGGTTTGTGAGAAGGTACATAAGCAATATATGGGTGAGTTTTTTGGGCTGTGGTTATGTCTTTTGGCTTATGACTTTTGAATTCTAGTTGTTTAAGTAGAGATAGTACGAAGAGGAATAAGCCGCATGCGATTTTCGCGATATATCCGAACTCTCGTATAGTGTCTACTACAATCGACTTATAAACCCCGCTTTAAAAAGGCGTACTGTTTTGAAGCTAGTTATTGTAACATGAAATGAAAAGCCAAAGCCATAAGTGGAACCGAATCCACCCTATATGTTAAAGGGCCCACTTGTCATATGCTTATTGGGTCCCTAATAGGTACTGCGATGGGGAACGTCCCTACCCCACCACCCGGATAGGTATTAGGCGCTTTTGGCTTATGGATGCGGCTTATAACTTTTAGATTGTTTGTAAGAGAAAGTGCAAGTAAACTGAAACTCATGTGTAGTTTTGGCCGATATAAATCAAGTCATTATGATGTGTACTAAAATTCACTTGTAAATTCCGTTTTAAAAAGATATTATGTTTAAAAGTTAGTTACTATAGAAAAATAGAAATTAGCTTTTAAAGACTGAAAAGAAGAGGTCCATTGATTTGGACCCGGTTCTATCCCCATGAGAAAAGATTTTCCCCATCCTTGTCCATAACAGGGAATTCCTGGTAGGGAACGGGGAATGCAGCTCATTGCTATCCCTAGAAATGACACTACAAGGTTTACGATTTTCCTGGTGGTTATTGTACATAATTAGTATTTTCTCTTATAGCCGACGGTGTTTATACTGTATTCCAAACCTTTCCAAAAAAATACCGACATAGCCGACAGTGATCTGAGACTGTTTACATCCTTCAATACGCTTTGTTAGCCCATGTCCACACACTGAAGTAATAACTTTTTTTTTTGGCTTCGTCCAAAATGATACCATTTCTCTTACAGTAACAAACCTGGCACATTCCGGCCTTTTCATTTTGAGGGGACATCTCCAGCTCAAGCATAGGCCAGTAGGAAATCATATATACATATAAAATCCAAAACACATATGTATGGGACATGCATTGTGATCATACATGATACACCAGACTTGAAATCACAGAACCTACACAAGGGTCCAGCAAATGATCGCTGCCATTGACCTGTAGCTGATGTATTACTGGACGTGTGATAGTAACTCATGTTCCCATGTGACTGAATAATGCAGGCTTCATTCCATATGCAACGACTATTTATCGCGTCACATACATAGCATAAGACCCCAGAAAGCCAGAATTTGATCAGCATGGCATATAGTAGCATCTTTGTTGGCTATATAACTATTGCTGCAGCGTAAATTCTACTCTATTATTCTTAAACCCTGTAGGCATGTGGCTATAAGGGCTCCACAGGTTCTGATATGTTTGCGCTGAGGTCTGCATACGTTTGCGCTGAGGCATGTGTTAGACCTAGATTTTGCCAATTTAGAATTCTCTTTAATTTTACCGTACTATTCCCTAAATGAGTAGATAGTACTCACGGATACATTACTAAATATCAAATACATATCTTGGAAGCATAAATATAATAATGGACTTACACATAGTCGATCAAACAAATCATTGAAAAGTAGTAACGGAAATGGAAACTTCACACAGGTGGGACCCTCAGGATATGCCCATAGACAACCAACTAAAGTTCGCGACCTAATTCTTGGCCTCATCATCTTTTAGTCTTGTTAATGCCCTCAGAAGACTGCATGACTTGGTTTTCTCCTTATTGAATAACTAGTACAATGCCGTGTGTTGCAACAAATTCTCAAAAAGGTGATATATAATATCAAGATGATTCTAAAATTTACAATAAATATAAATTTTATTTCACCCGTGTCAAAGCGAAACATAACTCTGCATAAGGAGCATCTTCCAAACTGACCAAAGAGAATGTCATAAGCGAGTCACATAAACTAATTCCTCCTGCTTTGCAAGTAAAAGAAAATTATAAACAATCTATACCTTGCACTGCTCAGGGTGTTATACATTGCCGCTTATGAGGCATGTCTAAAGCCAACAGGTTAACACTCAACACAACACTGATAAAAATAGACTACAGCAAGAAGGAAATTAATTCCATCACAATGTGAGATGCAGTTGCCTGACCTTCCATTGGCTGGTTAATACTCCACTTGATGTTAAAACCTCCTTATTGATTTGAAGAACTGATAAAAAGAAACAAACAAGTATGAGAGAAGCTAGCAAAGGAAACACAAATTGAAAGTTGAGGCACAATAATACTCCAACTTGTTGTTTTTTCATTTTAAAAGCACATATGGCTCTATTTCACAGTCCTCCGACACTTACATTCAAGCAGACAATTATAGGCAAGTAATAATCTGCTGGGGGTTTAGAGAGAAACACAAGTAATAGCACTATGAATAAAAGGAACTCAAGTAAGCTAAAATTGCCTAACCAATTTTCCCTCTTAAAGTCGAAGAAAACAAAAATTTGAGAAAGAGATTACCTTTGAGCTCATACTCCAGCTAGCTTGATATGCATTACAAATTCTATCATCTTTATATCCATGTACGGGACCTTACTGGCAGAACTTAAACGAAACTCCAAATCTGATGTTCTTATTGGGCCTTTAAGTATGTCATTTCCTAGAGTTTAACAGGTGCATCAAATACAAAATTTTGCACCAGAACATCTCCAACAAAACTAAGAAAAAAAATATCACCCTATTGGATGATAGCATTTCATCTATGCTTGTGCAATTTAAGCTTCAGATTTGCAAGCACAGCCTACAGAACTAATACCTTAGATTAATTTGGACATGTTAAATACTATATTACCATGGATAAATTGTAAGGCAACCGTAAGGATGAGCATTTGAGTAGTGTTTATACTGAAAGGGAAATATCAATTAGATGCAATGTGCATCAATTAAGGACCATGAGTACATATTTGCACCAACATTTTTAAGCTTATGTAACTAAAGTCATTATATGTCATTATCTATTTTTTTAAAGATAATCATAACTAAATTGTATCAAAGGAAAGATGGTAAATTGCCCTTCTATAGTTCTAGGCTTCTAGCTAGTCCTGTAAGCTCGGGGAAATATACCACATCTGAGCTCTAATTATAAATGAAAAAATATTTGGTTGGCTTCTTGCGGTGAGAAGCGACCGAGAAAGAAAATGTAGCGGTTGACTTAGTCAACATAAAACTTGAAAGGAATATACTAAGTAATTAGCTTTGTTTTGTTACAACTTAGAAGAGATGTCCTACTATTAAATGCAGTAAAGAAGGACAATTAGACATCTGTCAAAGAAGCTATAAAACCGAACTCAAGAAAGGCATGGCATATAATATCACACCCTTCCTATAGACGAGAGAAGTGCTTTATCAAAGAGCATAAAAACATAATCAAATTGCAAACCAAAATGAGTTGGCATTGTTGGTTGGTGTACCTTTGATCTCCTCTTTAGAGAAAACACTTGCATTTCTATTGGGACGTCTGGCCTAAAGCATTCCAAAGGAGGCACAAATCGAAAATGCCACATGTACCCAACTCGAGGAACCTAACAAAGCAGAAACCTACTGTATCAAATTAACAAACAATTCATACATGCAATGATGCTACAAATACAGAATATTGTGTCTAGCACACCTTGCAGTAAATATGCATTTCTTACCCAAGGGATGTTGCCTGGTAGAACATAGATGCATCCAAATGCACTCAAAACACGAAAGGTGGTGTACAAAATGTAATGTTTTTCATTACCAAAGGGTAAAGAAAGAACATTTAACTTGATCTAATCTAATAAAAGACCACAGAAATTCTATACAAAAATCACTCAGTAAAGAAATTGCAAGATTTATCACCTTGCACTTTAGTCCCCTTGTTAATGTACAACTACCTTAACTTTGAGGACATGCTCAAAGAGCCTAAAAAAAATAGGGAATCAATTAGTAACTCCATCGAGTGTGTAATGATTTTATTTATTTACTGGATATAACTCACAACAAACATTTGGGGATGAAAGTACCCACCAACATAGCTGCAGATGAGCAAGAGGAATCGTCATCACCAACACCAGAGCTCTAACTTGTAGCAACAAGGCCCACGGACCCAGGTTATATTCGAAGCCTGCACGCATGATTTAGTGCTGCAGAGCTGCAAGGACAGGGAGTAGGGGGTGCTATCCGAAGCCCGCACGCACGCTCCGCGCCCAGCAGAATGCAAGCGCCACCGCTGCTACTACAACCGAATCTGCAGTTGCCGCTGCCACCGGACCTCTTTGGTGCCCCGTCCGCTACTCTTGGAGGTGTGGGTGCATTGCACTCTTAGCCCACTCGCCGCGCGCGCGAAAGCCGTGCCTCCACCCGCCGCGCTATCCTCGGGGCCACAGACCTAGCGGCGATCTCGCGCCTTCCTCGCTAAAGCGGACCCATCCTCCCACATGGGCTTCCCCAGGCACCTCGCCTGCTCCCACTCGTGCCGTCTCCTACAGGCGGAGGGGTGGGGGAGGAGGAGGCATTGGTGAAGCGGAGGAGCGGGAAGAGGTGGCGGCGGAGCGGAGGTGGGGGAAGAGGAGGCCAGGAGTAGAGAGAGCGGGAGGAGGCAGTGGCGGAGCGGAGAGAGGGGGAGGAGGCGGTGGCGGAGCGGATGGGTAGGGGATAGAGGAGGCGGGCGAGAGGAGGCGGGAGGAGGCGTGACGGAACAGAGGAGCAGGGGAGGAGGCGGCAGCGCGAGAAGTGGGGAGGAGGAGGCGGCGGTGCGGGATGGGGAGCGGTGGCGAGGCGGAGCGGCGGATGAGGAGGGAGGAGGCGGCGCGGAGAATGGGGAGACACGAGAACGTGGGAGACGGGGAGAAGGTGGGGAAGATTTGGTGGGAGGAGGCGGCGCACGGTTTCGTGAGGTGGGGTGGGAGGGCCACACGTCGGTTGCAAATCTTTTTGTGAGAAGGAGTGGGAGAGGGCGGACCAATCACCAACTCCTTTTAAGGAGTAAAGATAATAATTGAGCAATAGTAGTGCAGAAGGTACTTAGCAAGCCACCACATAGAATGCAGTAATAATAAATGCAATGCTGTCAAATGGAGTCTTGAGGTTTTTTATTTGCGAAAACATCATCATTTGGAGATATAAATATAGAAAATTCCTATGACCTATCATTTTTAACTAAACTATATTTTTAAATAATGTAAGAGTGTGCAATAATAAAAGTAGTGTAGGTTCTATCCACCTTTTGCAGAGTATAGTTCCATCCACTATATGCTATAGTTGTTTCTTGGATTCCAACCACCCTTTATAATAATTGGGCTCCAACCACCTAGGGGAAATCAATGTTAGGTCTCCCACTACCCTTTCTGTTTTTCATTCCATCCACAAAGATTATTTTATAAATAGACACTAACTCGAATAAGTTCCCATGCTCACCCATGAATGTAAGCACAATTATTCGAACAGTTTTCACTCTGCAGAGGTAGTATACTTTACCCATAAGAGATAATCAACTTATTATATTTCACACATTTACCTGGACATATCAATCAAGAAAATCACCACAAGATCTTTACAATGCATTTTTCCAATGGGCTACGCACGGGTGCTTAAATCCAATGGCATGGTTCATGTTCAACCCTTTTGGTGCAACTGACTGAGTTGATGCAAATTAGTTAGCTAGGTCATAGCCATTATAGATTTATAGTTGCACTATTTTATATCAGAAAGGGGTTACAAGATTTAGTCTTTAGAGCTATTTGAGCGGTGCAATCACAAACTACACATTCTCGTGCTACGTTTGCACCAACACCTCTTACCATCCGCCTAGATACATAAAGCAAGTTTTTAGGATTTTTGGGCGCATAAGATATTTTAGTTCTATATACTATTGATCTCTCTCCAGTGACTACCCAAACCAAATTTTCATGTTTAAAATGATGTCAAGGAAAACTAATGCCCATATCTAAGCAAGGCTAAGCATGGCACTTAGATACAAACTTATAACTAGTATATTCACCATTAATTCTAGAGCGACAATGGTTTATGTCCAAAGCCAATGAGTGGGGTTATAATTAAGCAATTATCTATAGGAGATTAACTATGAGCTAGTGTGAATATAATTTGCTTAACAAGATAAAGCATGCAATTTAATATTTTCAAATAAAATAATTTACATTTAAAAGGTGGGTGCAATATGATCAAGGTAATGACTTGCCTCGCTTAATTTACCACAATCTTGATATTACTTAAAGCCTTCTCAGTCAATGGTCTTGAATTCTTGGTCTTCGTCTTTATCCAAGTCTTGGATCCTACTTGAATTGTTGCTTCTTTGGGACTCCAACTTGTAATTACGTGATAAACAATCAAAATCCAAATAAAATCCAAAGAACTTCAATGGTCCAAATAAATTTGGAATAAACCCGTTGAATCATAATAGGTTTAAGTTGATGATATGAAATAAGGTTTAGTGAGTGCTGGATGCTTAACAAAGTCAAACGAAGTTTGGTCGAAAGGGAAAACGGCGGAGAGCTCTGCTAGGAATTAGACCAAAGAAGGATCAACAATGAAGGAATATTCACAGGAACATTTTGCTTCAGGTTCGTAGATGGCTAGATATAGTTGACCATAGAATACCATCACTCGATCTTTAATTTAACAGCTTCTTTTGTTATTTTATATTTATTAAGGAAGTTCCATGAGCTAGATCTCATCCATGTAGGCAACCCTATAGCAAGTTCTTGGTGTTTGTCTTGGTTTGCCCAATTTAGCTCAAGAAAGGGTGATTTTGGGATTTCAATCTTGAGAGCTTTTAACTTGGGTTCTTGCTATTATTAAGGTTACTAGGACTTGTGGGAGTAGATGTGAGATCATCTTGACCATTCTTTACCCACGAATAAGTCTTTATTCAAGTTCTTATGTTTTACACGATTTTGGTATAACTTTTCTTCAAATCAATAAAGGTTAGAACTTTGGTATTTATCTTCTTGATCTTTGATTGAAATAGATTTCTAGCATCGTAGAGAAGATGCATGCCAAATTTCAAGTTATTTCTCTAGTGATTGTGTTGATTTTGTAGAGAGATTAGACCGCCCATGTAAGAGGGGTCGAACCTTTCTACCTAGTTAGATCGCCCATTGCACTGTGGTCAAACCATCTGGGCATGTCCAAACTCATCTGGCGTGGTTTTTCTTGAAGCTTTCCTTGTGGATGCTTAGTCTCTAATATCTATAGTTTCATATAGCTATTAGAGTGCAGAGCTTTGGTCTTCAAAAGATGTTTGTTAGTGTTGGCTCTTATTCACCGCCCTCTAGTTGTTGTTCTCAGTCTTGCAAGATCACATCTAGTTTATGACTATACACACCCGTTCTAAAATCTGTCCAATATTTTTATTGTTATTCTTCCCGTTTATTCATCGCAAAAAAACTTTCTTTATATATAGTAAGTGCGTGCAAAGGTGTGGCCACACACACACACACACACACACACATATATATATATATATATATATATATATATATATATATATATATATATATCTTGTGTGGGGAACCACTTCTACTCAACTTGTCCCTAAGAAGTTGGGAACCAAGGACCGAGCATAGCTCGCTTGGTGCCAATGGCGGACCCAAGATTTTTAGGATGGGTATTCGGACTTTAGAGCTAGGTTGCTCAGATATGTCGATATCGTGACAAACAGTTTCCCCTAAAACACTGATATAATGATACATGCATATAGATATAATACACATATAGAAAATATAGAAATTAATGATTTCTTACGAGAAAATAGGCAACATAAGACTAGCATAATGACATTAATTAAATAGCAAATTATAAAGATTAATGATAGTTGCATACCTCGCTGATCATGCCCTTTTTTGCTCTTTTCAGCTCTCTCCCACAAAGATTTCAAATTTGTAAACTTCTTCATTTTTTTTAAGCTCAAAGGTCTACAAAATCAAACATACATAAAAATCAAATACTTAGAACCATTTGTTCACACTTGTGAAATCAAACATCAGACATCTCCTATGAAAGTGGAAATCCAAATATCATTTCTCAGATATTCTGGAGGTGTATATGCTAGATTTGTGCTATAACTTTTCCCGTCCCTGCTATTTTTGATCAAACCAAAGCATGAGAGACGAGGATCACCATTCTACAATCAGAAAGTTGATTAGAAATTTTTCTTACAAACATGGTAATTGGTATAAAATGACATGTTCAACTCTTGAATGCAATCAGCATTATCTCTCAAAGCTTACTTGATGAAGTGGTTAACACAATAGAATCATAGAAAACAAACATCCCAGGTTGATCATTTACCTCATCAAAGACAAAGAGGACCATGTATACATTTAGGTCATGATATAAAGATTGTTCCTCATTGCTACAATATTTCAGTGCTTGAGCAATGTAGTATGCAACCCTCATACGCATAATGCATAACCCATTCAATAATCTAGTTTTTCCCTGCACAAGAGCAAAAACATGGTGAAGACTAAAATTAACTTGGTTGTTCTTCCTAGACCTTGTTCATACCCATGAAGCACTCAAGCACAGATGATAAATGCAATCAATATTCAGAACTTAACTATCATGCGATACTATATAGATTTACCTACAGAGGCCACAAAATATGCATTGAAATCACCAAAGGAGTTCAAAGATCAGAAACATCTTAGCAGGTTTGATTCCATCCCAAACCAGCACCATGTTTATTGATGGAGAATATGGATTTCAATTCATAAATCATAATGGGTATTAGTTAATGGGTGTTAGAATCATATTATGTTTCCATTAGGTACAAAAAGTTCAATGTCTTCTTGTCTTGCAATGTTAAAACTCATGAGTCATGATAGTTCAAGGTTTAAGCATCTGATAAACAAAATACTCTAATGGAATTTTGGAATGCCATAAATGGGAACCGACACTGGCATAGATGTATTGCGAAGCTTTAAGGAAAAGAGAATTAAAAAGGGGTAAGCATCAATAGGAAGAGCTATGACAATGTCAACCTTGAAGCACTTCTTATCTCATGTCAACAAATGTCTATCTTTTTTCATGATGTAAGAGTTTTGATATCTTTCTACTTGAGAGATTGTAAGTGAACTAATGTGGAAAAGTTTTAACTTGGGATCAATATAGTCAAAGAGGGTGCTTGCCTTGCTCTTGTTGCTCAGAGAGTGGTTCAGAACCATTCTCGAAATTGTTCGGTACGACGGTGTTTATTCAATAAAATCTAAATATATACAAATAAGAGCTAAATGAATTTAAAAATAGACAAAAACTTAAATAATTTTTCATATTTAGATAGAACAAGATATTATAAAAACTTATAGACAAAAATCACTTAATTTAGAGTTCTTAGCAAAAGTTCTGGTCATTTGAATTTTATTTGGTTTGGAAAATACTGAGAAAATAAGAAATGGCATTGTACAAAAATTTCCATTTAAATTTGTATTATTCTTTCTAAAGAAAAATCTGGGTTTATGGCATCATTAAACTGATATGTGGGGTCCATCTATCAAAATTTTATTAATTTCCAAATTAACCAATAGGTGGGCCATGCATGTTAGCCTCACATGTTTAAATCACATTTTTCTTATTTATTTACCATGTAGGTCCCATGTGTTAGTGACTCATAGTTTTGTTTTTTAGTTTAATTAAATTCCTTAATTGATTTTGGCCGGGCCCACTTGTCATAGACTCATGAGGTTCAAATCTATTATTAAAGTTAATTAACATTCTTAAATGTGGATCCTTCCTGTCATACTCTCATGTTTTAAAATCTTATCTACATGTGTGAGCTACATGTCATATCAAAGTCTTTAAACATAGTTTTAATTAGAGCTTCAATTAACTAATCAACTTGGGCCCACATGCCATACACACATTAAGTTTGAACAAGTCATTAGCGCTAAACTAAATCACTTGATAGGTCGGGCCCATTGTAAGTGAGGGGAGACAGAGTCGAGTGGAGTGGAGCTCTGACAAGCTCGCTAGCGGCAAGGGAAGCTACAATTTGGCATTAGCATGGTCAAAATGGAATGACTGTGTCATTGCCCTACACCTATTCATTGCCCTGCACCTCTGGGCTGTGACAGTGGCTAGAATGGTGGACAATGGTGGCTGTGCAACGACGAGAGGCAGTGGTGGCTCTTTCATGAACTATGGTGTGGCCGAGAGGGGCATGCATTCGTACTAAAACTAACCTATTCGGCTCAGGGTGATGTCTTAAGATGTTTGGGCTTCACTCAGGGACCAAGGGTCACCGGTGCTTCACTGGCGCCATGCTTATGCTATGGTGCCATGAATGGCTACTATGAAGACCATGCTATAGTGAAGGATTTCCAAATTGAATGAGTGCATGAGCAACTAGGGACTACTAGGAGTCTACCGAGGGGGTTGGCAATGTCGGAGAGGCGACGAAGTGGCTGGTCGATTGTGAGCGGTAGCGGCGCAGGTATCGTCCACGACGTGGAGATTCCTCGGTGAGGGAGAGATACAAAGTGGGCTAGGTCTCACTGCAGGGGAAGAATGGCTTGCGGTGGCAGTTTTGGCCGGCGATGAGGACGATGGCTCAATCCCGATGAGCATCTACATGATTCACAAAATTAAATAAGGGGAAAAGCTCTAGGGGATATGGAACATAAGATGACATGATTAGAGAAGCAAGGGGTCCACTCAAGAGTTTGTGCCATAGTGGAGCTCGACAGAGCATGCTCACCGGCGTAAAGGAATACGATGCGTTTTGGGTGAAAGGAAGAGCTAGAAGCATGGGTTTTCACGGTAATGAAGTAAGGGTGATATGAGGAAGATGATGGTGTAGTGGAGAGGGCTTTATAGGGATGGTATGGCTAAGATGGACTCGAAAAAACTCGGAAGCACAGCAAAGCTACTTGGCTAGGTTTGTCTTGACAACGTACAACATGCAGAAGGGACAAGAAAGAGGGGAACTTGGCGTAGTGAAGCAAGGGTAGTTGAGGCCGGGTAGGTGGGCTGGGAAACCATGGGCATGGCATCAAAAATCGACAATGTTGCCATGGCCATGGAAGAGCAGGCATGGCGCACGGAGGTGGAAGACAAAGTTTGCCATTGGGCCCGGCTCGCCGACGAGTAGAGGTAAGGTGGTCTGACGGGTGGGGTTTGGTCCCACTATTTAGCATCGGGACTTAAGTGATAGAGAGGGCAGCCTAACGGGTGAGCCCCATATGGCAGTAAGAGAGAGAGAGAGAGAGTTAAGGTGAGCTCATGGTTTGGGGGATTTTTAGACAATAGATGAGCTCCAAAAATTATGAAAATTTTGTGGATGCTCCTAACATAGTGCAGATCATTTTGTAATTTTTTAGAACTTTAACTGCCTTGGAGTTTTCTCGAAACTCTTGGAAGGCTACTATTATGTGTATTATGCATTATTTTGATTCTAATAAATTCAAAAACATGTTCAAAAATGCTCAAAACTTTATTTCTAGTGCTATGAATATATTTGTGAGTTTTGCAATTGTTTTCTACTGTGGTTTCCCTTAGGTCACTTTAAGGTCATCTTTTCAGATTCAATTTTGAATTCAAATTGAATTGTTTCCAATGTGCATTTCCTTTTCAAAAATTTGTGTTTGCAAATTACTTTTCCAAAGAAACACTTCTACAAAACAAGATATACTGGATGCCTCATCACAGACGGTTCACAGAGAATTGTCTGTACTGTAATTATCACAGACGGTTCATAGGAAACCTCTATACTGTAATTATCACAGACGGTTTTACAAGCTTGACCGTGTGCCATCTGTGATACGCAACTATCATAGATGGTTATTATAACAGTCTGTGATAGTTCACAGATGGTTATTGATATAACCGTCTATTATAATGGTCGACATCATAGACGATTTTTAATTAAAACTGTATGTGATAGTTCATTGACGATTATTAATACGAACCGTTTATCATAGTTACGTATCACAGATAGCTTGTGATTGTAATAAGAATTGTCTGTGATAATTATCTATCATAGACGGTTCATAATTGGACATGTCTGGAATATGCCACGTTATTAAATGTGTAGCCAGCAGGGTCTCGACAGATCTATTTTCATTACACTGCATTGAAGGAAGCGGCCGGCTTTGGGCAGTTTAGTGAAAATATACCGCTTATAGATCTAGCTTGTAGATCGATTTGTTCTTGGTGATTTTACACCTAAGACAGCAACCAAGTCGAGTACGCAACATGATGAGGAGGAAGATATTGCGACCATAACCAACTTCATAGAACTTGAGACACTAGTATGTGTCATTAGTTTCATACTAGAGTATTGCAAAGAGACCTTGTAGCAATAGTATACGTTGCCGAATGTTCTTATTTCCTAACAATGGTCCTCTATGATTTACTTTATTTACGCTCATAGCTCATCTGTAATTAGTTTTTCTTGTAAGAGAGATGGTGTTCAGATAGTCATCATCATCACCATCAACTTCACTAATGGGTCCGATGTTCAAGACTGGGTAACTAAGCCTGGAAGAGAAGTATTGAAAAGACTAGAGGGCCGAATGACCATCATGGTGGTCTCTTTAGGTGGGGTCTCTCTACAACCGAAGAAAGTAGCGACAACATTTTGGATTAACTACGAGATAATTGGAAGGCAATGGGTCCCCATCACTTCAGCAAATTGGAAAATTTTGACAAAGGTTCAGAAAAATCAGTGTGGTGAAAATTTCAAAGTAATTCGGGATCCCAGAAGAAGACCAGAGACTCGTCCGATGGTAGGCGCTCTTCGTGATGGGAAAAGCATGGGAGACATTCAAGAGCACACTTGTCACACAGTACATGACCAAAGATCACACGCCCTTCACGAAGTATCCTTTCTTATTGCCTGAAACATAGAAGCCCTTTGTGCAGATGAAGATGACGACCAAATATCAACAAAGAAAGTGTAGCGCACAAGGCTCTCGGGCACAAAATAATCACCCTCAGAGACTCGTATCGCTGGGTACATGGATAAAATCACATAATGGAGGATGCAGGATGAGGTTGCAATCCAATTGGAGGCCTATCCGCCATTTGCTGGGATCACAAACGAGTGCGCCCGAACCTGGTTAAGAGTACGGTCATCAACCACATCTTCAGGTATCTCCTCTTTCGAAAACCCTGCAGATGAGGAAGCATCTCAACACTTGGTAAGATATGTTAAACTACCTAGTTGATAATAGGTCCATACCTAGTTGGCAACAAGCATTGACTATCGAATCTTTCCAAGGCTCCTTTGATGTAGACAGGGAGAGGGATATACTATCCATGGCACTAGGAAAGAAGGAGCACCCAGGTCACACACGAGGCATGGGGGTTTACGTACCTTGGAGGCATAGATTCCCAAACGACTCAAAGGTACATAGGAGTAGGAAGAGATGTAAGGCCCAGCACGAGGAACAAATAAAATAGGAGCTTCGTGCACAACATGAGAAAGAATTATCTACCTCGCTTCAAGAGAAGATAATTGTCTCACTTCGAGAAGAGATAGAGTCATTGAGAGAAAAACTGAGAGAAGTTCGCAACCACTCTCAAGCCACCCTCGTTATTGCGGTACCCAGTCCTCCTCAACATCGGAGTAGCTACACATCCATGCCAATTTCTAAACATAGCGACGTCTACTTACCTCTATTGATGACATTTAGATAATGTACCTCTCTAGAGTGCTACATAGATAGACTTGGTGGATGCCTTAACTCATCGTATATCATTATATAGGAGCCCACGCTATGCATCCTCAGAGTCAGACTTGTTGGCTCCATTGCCATTGAAGCTAGGCTGGGGATGGCGTTTCTATGCCTACCAGGAAAGCCGGTGCACGGTGCCCTACTAGGAACCAGCTTCACGAAGTTCTGGGTAGACATGATTAATGACATTTACGAAGTTCTGGGTAGACATGATTAATGACATTTTTAGGGCCATCCTTTTTGAGAAACCTCTAAATGAAGAGATCATGACACTGGGGGATGCTATCCACATATTCATCTAGTGGCCTAAGAGGGACATCATCCTGGGCCCTTCCGTGCTGTGATCTCCACAAGACTATCCGTATCAAACTGAACCATCTATGACTCCACCTCAAGCTTCACTTTAGAAGTCTGTCGCATCGGCTCCCGTGGAGATGATGTCAAAGATATATCTTAAGCGAGACGTTAAGGCCCAACCGAAGAAGATTAAGGTGCCTCCCGAGCCCTGAAAATATAAGCTCAGAGCGTCGTCGATTCCCGGATCACAATTATCTAACCTTGGACTGGTTTGCGGGACTTTACATGATTGGTAGATGCAGAGGTCCAAAAGGAAGCCAAACTGGCAAAGTGGATTTACGATGAGATACATGAAGGCGGATTTTCTTCACGACTTAGGCTACATTATTGTGACATTCGAAGAGTTATTCTTACTATTCAGCCTCAACAAAATCGATGCGTAAAAAACCATCTGTGACATGTCTGATATCGTAGAAAACTATGTTTAAGGACCGTCTGTGATATTAGACATATCACAGATGGTTTTTGATATTAGCCATCTGTGATATCTTACATATCACAAATAGTTATTAGTATTAGTCATCTGTGATATGTAAGATATTACATATGGCTATTTTTAATAACTGTCTGTGATAGTAGACATATCACAGATGGTTGTTTTAAAAATTATCTATGTTGTAACATATCACAGATGGTTTTAGAGCCATCTGTGATAACCACTTGTTATCACGGACACACAAATTTAGATGGTTCAGAAACCGTCTGTGATGATTGTTTTGAACCATTTGTGATGACCCTTTCTGTGATAACTAATAAAATCCAAGGAAATAAAATGCATGCAAATGTTTTAAATTTTTCTTATTCCCTGGAATCTGGGATATTAAAGACGAGAACTTCCATTCCCATTGGACAACCAACACCATAGATTAAGAAGCCACAAAGCGATCTCAACAGAGTATGCGTGGAGGAGCTCGACGGGCTGCCTTGGCAAGGTTAGCACCACCTTGGCCACCATGTCAGCGGAAGGACCTAAGGGTGTGGCCTCAGACAATGTGGAGGATCATTGGAGGAGGTAACTTCTGGAATAGGGATGCCCTCAAACTCATCCTTGTCCCAGAGATAGAGCGCTGGGGAGGGGTTCAGAGGCGGTGGTGATAGGAGGGGAAAGAGCGGAGGTGGAGAGTGAGGTGGGCTAAGGGAGAAATGGAGTGCAAGTATGTGGAGGAGGAGAGTCACGGGAGACATCCAGATCCAGCTTGGCATCATCATCATCATCATCATCATCATCATCATCATCATCATCATCATCATCATCATCATCGGCAGTGGTAGAGGGGGGTTTGTCAGATTGCAAAGCCCTCGAAGTGGGTGGTGTTAAGAAATTGATGGAGAAGTAGATGAACGGTAACGCAATCCACACAATCAATCGTCAAGAACAATAGATCAATCACAGGAGACACCAATTGATATAGAACACCAGAATATAGTCTTTATTGATTCTCAGATATGTTTACATGGTACAATGCCTCTCTATTTATAGTCTAAGCCCATTAGGAGCAATTTTGTTATTTGCCCACACTATAGCCTTCTAGGTTTTGTAACACTTCCCCTTGGTCGAATATCACGGTATGCACATGCCTCATAAAAAACTCCTCCCAAAAACTCAGTGGAAACAATGGATGAAGAAAAGAGTACATTGCATTCGTTCCTTGTGAGACACTTGTTTCCTTATCAAAAGCCTTTACGCGAGAAAACTTCAGAAAAAAACTCATAAAGGGGAAAAGAGTGCAACATTTGGATCTTCAGGATCATGTAGGTCTTCTAGCCTTACGTAAGGGCTATGGTTTAGGGATTTACTCCACCTGAATCTTGTAACTCTCTAAGTCGTTTCATACCTATGCCTTGAACACATTTATAGAAACCAGAGGATGGAAGAGTTTTTGTGAATAAATCTGCTAGATTATCACAAGACTTAACTTTTAATACTTTTATCTTTTTGTTCTTCTAGAGCTCATGAGGATAAAAGAACTTATGAGCAATCTGCTTTGTGATATTACACTTAATATAGCACATTTGTATTTGTGCAACACAAGCAGTATTATCTTCATAGATAATAGTGGGGTTATTGATGATGTTTATACCACATGACTTTTGGATATGGCTAACCATACATCTAAGCCAAACACATTCCCGTGAGGCTTCATATAATGTGATTAGTTCTGAATGGTTGGCAGATGTAGCTACCAAGGTCTGCTTGAATGATCACCAAGAAATGGTTGTACCACCACAAGAAATACAAATATTGTCTAGGATCTCGCATTATGTGGATCAGACAGATATCTGGCATCTATATATCCAATTATAGTCAAGTCTTAGTTCTTCGGGTAAAATAATTCAAGATCTTGTGTACCCTAAAGATACCTGAGGAGGGTTTTAATACCAGCCTAGTGTCTTCTGGTTGGAGCTGTGTTGTGTCTAGCTAGCAAGTTTACTGCAAAGGCAATATCTGGCCTCGTACAGTTAGCCAAGTACATTAGTGCCCCAATGACACTTAAGTGTGGAACTTCTAGTCCAAGAATTTTTCTTATTTTCCATCCTTGGTCTAAAAGAGTCTTTATCCGCTTCTAGAGATCGAACCACCATCAGTGTTTTCACTAGATATGACTTATCCATGTTAAATTTTTATGAGACCTTCTTGGTATAAGAGGATTGATGTACTAAGATTCCTTCAGGAAAATGTTCTAGCTGCAAGCCTAAGCAAAACTTGGTTCAACCCAAGTCCTTCATTTCAAATTCTTTAATAAGATAGGAACTTGTTTCCTTTATATCCTTTGTCATCCTGATGATATTCAGATAATCGACATATACTGAAATTATACAATATCTATTCTGGGATTCCTTTATGAACACATAGGGACAATCTTCACTATTAATGTATCCCTTCTTCAGGAGAAATTCACTAAGTCGGTTGTACCACATTCTACTAGACTATTTTAAATCATACAATGATCTTTTCAGCTTGACGTTGTACAAGTTTCAATTCAATTTATCCTAATTCAAAATCTTTACTCCTTCTATATTTTCATATAAATATCCAAATCTAGTAACCCATATTGGTATGCGGTCACTACATCCATTAACTGCATACTTAAATTCATACTTGCTACCATTGATATCAAATATTGGAATGTTATCCTACTCATTACAGAAGAATAAGTTTCGTCATAATCAATGCTGGGTCTCTGTGTGAACCCTTGTACCGTAAGTCTCGCTTTGTATCTCACCACCTCATTATTTTTGTTTCTTTTCTAGATGTAAACCCACTTGCATCCTATAGGGAATACCTTGGGTGGTGTTCGGGCTACCGAGCCAAACACTTTTCTTTTATTCAGTGAGAGTAATTCTGCTTCAATTGCTTCCTCCTACTTACCTCAGTTTGAACGCTTCTGGCATTCCGCTAAGGACTTCGGTTCTAGATCCAGTTCAAGGTTCTCACAATCTTTGAGGTAAAATATATATCAACAACTGTAGTTTTTCTCTTATATAGTTCTCCTGACTCAATAAAATTAGTGGATATTTCTTTATTTATTTTATCTGGCTCCTCGTGATTTCTCACAATGACAAAGTCTGATTGTTCTGAAATCCTAGTATTACTTTATGCGCGCGCAATTGTACTGAGTTTATGATCTTAAGGATCATTTTCTTTAGGGGTTTTCTCAACTTCAAGTTGAGTTTCTTCAAATAACTTGCAAGATGCCTTATTTTCATCGAGTTTCATTTTCTGTAGATGTCTCCGCAGAATTGAGGCCTTATTCTCCGGTGCTCTCCCCCTCTTCTTCACATGAGGGGTTGGAGTGGTTCGAGTATCCTTCTAGGGTATTTTCACTCTCTCTAGAGTATTTGCTGCTGGTATATAAGACTTTGTCACTCTCTTCTTATCAATGAAGGTATCTGGCAAATTATTTACAATTTGTTGCAGATTTGTTATTCACTAAACCTGTAATTTAGTTTTTGTAGTGCGTAGATCCAGGGCCTGAATGCCCAAGGTATTCTAATTTATTTCTCAAAATTTATCATCATTAAGATACTTTTCTTCCCCTAATGCCAGGAAATTATCTTCATCGAAGATGCAATCGGTATGTCGGCCATAAACATGTCTCCCATTGTAGGCTCAAGATATTTAATAATCGACGGGGACTCAAAGTCAACTATACTCCCAACTTCTGGTGGGGGTTTGTGGCTGTTCATTGTGTGGTGAAATTGGCATATATATAGCACAACCAAATTTTCGCAGATGAAAAATACTTGGTTCTTTTCCACGCACTAGTTGTAAGGGGGAAACCTGATGGTATGTAGTTGGTCTTAAATTTATTAGTGCTGCTGCATGCAACACTGCAGTAGGGGTCTAGTATTCACCTTAATCCTTTTGATGAATGACTCTGCAACACCATTCTGGGTGTGGACATATGGTACATAGTGCTCTACCTTAATGCCTAAGGCTAAATAATAGTCATTAAATGTCTTATATGTAAATTCGTTGACATTGTTCATTCTAATGTACTTAATTCTTTCATCTGGAAAGTTTGCCTTTAATATGATAATTGGAGCTATTAGTTTAGCAAAGATGTGGTTCCTAATAGACAGCAGACATACATTGGACCACCTAGTAGAAGTGTTTAGTACCACCATAAAATATCTAAAAGTGTCTGATAAGGGTTGAATGGGTCCACAAATATCACCTTGTATTCTCTTTAGGAAAATAAGTGATTCTGCCTCTACTTTTAGGTAAGATGGTCTAGTGATGAGCTTTCCTTTGGCACATGCTAGGTGCAAGAAATCTTTAGGTTTAGGGAAAGATAAAGTTTTTAAGCTATGACGAACAAAGTTACTTATTATTTTTCTCATCATGTCTACCCTAGGATGCCTTAATCGATTATACTAGATCTTAAAAGGCTCTAAGGCTTTATAATCTATCTTCATTACTACATATTCTTTAGCTTTTATATAGGTGTAATATAATCCGGAGAAGAAGGAGGGAAGTTTTTTCAAGCACTTTTTTCTGATTACTGTTAGATTTGGTCAAGAGGAGGTATTCTGCACCACTCTTATTTTCTGTCTCGACATGGATATCATTCAAACGAATATCTTGAAACTTAACAGGGTACCCTTTGATTCAGGATACAAGAGAGTATCCTTAATTACTATTTAGATACCCATAGGAAGAATAACTGTAGCTCTTTTAGTGCCAACGATTAGAGCATCGCTTTTGGCGATGGTCATGATATTTATCGTTTTCTTTGTTAACATATGGAAATACTTGGTTTCCTTTAGTATTGAGTTGTTGGTTCTACTGTCTACTAGATAAATCTCTTCCTTCGTCATCGGATTTGATGAGTTGTTCTACATAGAGCATAATATAATCAAGCAATAATTCAACACGAATAAAGTTCTAAAAGAACAAGCAATTCATTTTATTCATTGAATAATGTTTAAATCCTAAATAATTAATACTTCATAAGAATATGAACAATCTACTATTCTTCTGGAATAACCTAAACTGATAAAGCAAACTTAAGAAAAACTATGACATCTAGAGTTGCTCGAGGAGACAACCTATGGCCTACTACAGGTCGCCATATGTGTCCACCTCCATGTGATCATCCCCTACTGTAGTGTCGAGCTTCATCACTGCACTCGGGGCATTACTATTATCAGCATCAAGCTGATCAACAAAATGTGTCTTTCTAGCCTTCTTCATTGGCGTCTTCTTGCCGTTGGCAACTGACTCTTGATAGAGCTCCACCAAATGCTTTGGAGTGCAGCAATTGCGGGACCAATGGTCCATACAGCCACACCTGTAATAAGGTGAAGGAGGGGATCTTCTTGCTACCCAAGTCTGGCTTCTGTCGCTTTCCTCTCCCTTGCCCCCATCTAGCGGGGCTTACCATTTCTATTCTGCACATTCAGTTTCTTCCACTATCTACCCCTCTACACAGGGCCCTTTCCATGGCCCTGGCTACCACTATTCCTCTAGAAATTAGCATGTGCTTCTGGTAGTAGCTATGACCATGTGGGATGAGTTTGTTAGTTCTTTATCAGCAACTCATCATTCTTCTCTACCTCGAGAAGAGTGGTAATCAGCTCTGAGTACTTCTTGTACTTGGCCTGACGATACTGCTGCTGGAGTGTCCTGTGAGTAGGGTGAAAAGTGCTCAAAGTCTTGTTAATTATCTCAGCGTCTGTGATCTTCTGGTTGCAGAACCTAAGCTTAGCGGCAAGCTTATGAATAGCAGAATTGTATGCGGACGCCTTTCTTGAAATCCTGAAACCTGATGTCGGTCCACTCATGCTATGCTTCAGGCAGCATGATGGATCTTTGCTGGTCATACCTCTCCTTCAGAGAGTTCCATAGTGCTAGCGGGCCTTCTTCTAGAAGATACTTAGACTTCAAGTCTGGGTGAATGTGGTGTCTCAAGAAGTGTAGTGCCACACATTTGGTGGCATCAGGAATGGCAGGAGCCCTAGCTGCAGATAGGGTTATGGCGGCGTCGAGCGATCTGGTCATCAGGTTGATCTTAGCATCCATTGCTATTGTGAGGTAGTTGCTACCGTCTAGGGCGAGCTCGTCAAACTTCTTCTTGGTGATATTAGACATTTCCAACATTATCCATGAATGATTCTAAATTTACTACAGGTAAACAGCATGAGTATTGCTAAATCAGTAAGGTGTGGAATTTATCTATTCAGCATATATTATTTAGGATTTGTTTTGGAATTTTCTAGTAATTTCTTAATAATTTTTTTGCCAATTAATAAGCAATTTTCAGAATTACTAAATAAGCAGAAATAATATGCTAAATAAAATAATTCTAGAAACATAAATAATACTAAAGTGCTAAAAGAAATTGTAAACAAGCTCATACAATCTATTAATTATCTTAGAGCAAAATTCGGTCTACTGGATTTATTTGCAATTATGACAGACTTCATGGTCAAATTCTAGATCATTTTCAATTTTTCAGCAAACCTAATTAATTGAATCCCCAGGGACTACAAAGCAAAATTATTATTGGGCAGGACGTTTGGACTGTATGGCCCGATACAGTAGCCGGCCCAAATAAAAACCCAGTGGCTAGGGTTTACCCTAGCCACCTCAACCATTTGGCGGTTGGGACGAAAAGCGGCAGCGAGCGTGAGCATTCGAGCGGTGGTGGTGTGATCTCCCAAGCGGCGGCGGGCGCTAGCTCGCGGACGACGGTGATGGTGCGAGCTCCGAGCGGCGGTGTTGCAAGCTTCCAAGCAATGGCAAGTGCGCGAGCTCCGAACGGCGACGGCGTAGGGCACCGGGAGCGGGAGGCGGTTGTTGATGGTCGAGTGATGACAGGCGGAGTTGGGAGGCTTCAGGCCAGTCGGCTTCGGGCATTCCGGCGGTCAGACAGAAAAAGGTAGTCGCGTTGGCGGCAGTTGGCGACTTCAAGTGGGCGCAAGCCGAGCGGCGGCCGAGGTCCTCAGGTGGAGACACAAGGGCGTCACTTCGGGTGATGGTGAGCCTCAGTGGTCGGCGACACGCTTCCAGCGGCCGCGGGTTTGGGAGATGACCATGTGGTGGCTAGAGTCAGGTGGTGGTTAGCCTCGAGCGGTGGCTGGGTTCTTCGTGTCTGGGCACATGGTTGGTGCGATGCCTCAGTATGGCGACCGGCGGCAACCGTCTATGGCCTCGTTCGCCGCTCTTCAAGGCAGCGACGTTAGAGCAGGCGAATCCAGGTGGCGATGGGCCGGCGAGGGAGAAGTCGGGTGGTGGCAACTGAGCTCATGGTAGTGGGAACCGTGGCCGGCGTTGGGAGAAGCTAACTGCGGTGGCTGAGGTGCCTACGTGCGCATCTTTGAGCGTGTGGTAGTGGAAACAGCTCCGGCTTCAGGTGCAGCACATTAGCGTTAGGTTTGTCGTCTGACGGCCGATGCGACTTCAAGCTGCGAGTCAACGACGTCCATGGGTGTGTGGCGGTCGAGATTGAGTGATGGCCGTGGCTATGTGGTGGCCAAGTCGGTGTTTGTATTTCTTCCAATTTGATCTAGATCTAAAAACTAGATATTAGATCGCCCAATCTACTAGATTTTAGATTTAAATCATAAATTACAGATCAATCTTCTGCTAGGAACAATTAACATAAGATTGATCTAATCATAGCATCGCTAGAAAATATAGAATCAATCTAGATTGAAATATGAATAGCAATGTATAATAGATTGGTTCGTGATTTGTATACCGTGTACTTCGTAGAGCTTCGTGCTGATAACGTGTTAAGAAATCGATGGAGAAGTAGATGAATCAATCACAGGAGACACCAATTGAGTGAGAACAGCAGAACATAGTCTTTATTGATTCTCATATTTGTTTATATGGTGTAATGCTTCTTTATTTATAGTCTAAATTCATCAGGGGTAATTCTGTTATTTGTCTATATTGAAACTTTCTAGATTTTATAACAGGTGGTAAGGGAGAGGTGGAGGATGAGTAGGAGGAGAGTTGCACGCGGTGGCTGGAGCACACACCGGCTGTGGGCTCCATGAGCAGATCAGGAGGAATAGGAGGCAGGTGCGGAGGGAGCGAAGGCAGTCGTAGCGAACTTGGGAAGGAGAGCGGTGGTGAAGGCGATAGGCTACAGGGCGTGGTACGGGTCTAGGGAGAGTGATATATTGAGAAAGAGAGGAAGAACTGGCAGATGGGGCCATGTCTTGATAGGGGCATTTTGATCTTTCTAATAAAATCTGACAATAAAATGAAAGTCAAACACCCCAACAGTGTCAGTCAACCGACGGAGATATGACGGTAGTGGCAAAAAGGTAAGAACAAAATATTCCAATTCCTTTTAGATGCAGCAGTCAAGACGATGGGCCGATTAATTGTTAGTATATGTGGACTAGATTTACATATGGTGTTATCGATAAAGTCATGAAACGGCCATGAAACAAATTTCTCCGAGAGTTGGCGAAACGAGAGAGAGCTCATCAATCCATCGATCATTTTGCTCTTTCTAATAAAACCTGACAATAAAATGAAAGTTAAACAACCAACAGTGCCAGTCAACTGACGGAGATGGACGGTAGTGGTAAAAGGGCAAAAACGAAATATTAGATTCCTATCCTTTTAGAGCATCTCCAATATATTAAATCAATGTAGGTTTAAAATTATGTCACGTAAATATTCTAGAAACTAAATTTATTTTTCTCTAATATATTAAACTGATTTCTATTAATAACTAAGACCCACGTTACATTAAAAAAATCACAAAATAATAATATCTTCTCTCAACTGTATTCTCTCCTATATAATTGTTTAATACTTATATGAATTATTTAATTCTTTGAATCGGCTCCTAGGTAAAATCTAGCTTCATGTATTTTTTTAGATGGTCTTAGATACAACAGTCAAGACGATGGGCCGATTAATTATTAGTACATGTGGACTAGATTTACATATGGTGTTGTCGATAAAGTCATGAAACGGCCATGAAACAAATTTCTCCAAGAGCAGGCGAAACGAGAGTAGCTCATCAATCCATCGATGTCTTGCACAAAATTCAATGTATATCTGCATGTTCATGACAATATCCTGAATTTGATCAACGTATAGTCTCCGAGGAAAATATTGAGACCATCAGCGACACTCGTGGGCGCACTACTGTATCTGCTTCAAAACTACAGGGCGCGCCCAATCAGATTTCGAGCCTTAGGTAGTGTTTAGTTTGACGTTAATTTATAATTTTTTTATCATAATTGTGTTGACTTATTTAGCATAATTAAATTTTTTAAAAAATAGAAAAATATATTAACCTATCACAAACAATGCAAAAGAATACGGGAAAAAAGAAAAAGCAAAAAAATCTAAAAAATTTAAAAAATTAGAAAAAGATGAAATTACTAAATAGTAAAAAAATAGAAATCAGAAATAGAAACTGGCTATAAGCCAACTTAAATATGACCTTAATCAACCCAATCAAGCGTGAGTTGGTGCATGAAACTGAAGAAGCAAACGTTACCCGGCAAAATGACGGTAAGTGCAGCACCCTGCAGCCATATGTCGCATGCATGCGCTCACCTGCAGCTAGGTTAGCACGCGGCCGCTGCTCACGGGGCGCCGGTGTCGCAGCATGCATGCGTACTGGGGACATACACGTCGACGGATGCGGCATCCCAAGGAAGCGTTTTGCATGGCTCGCGCGCGATAGGATCGATAGAGCAGAGACCACATCATCCAGAGGTCGTGCATGCATCCATGCATGCCTGCTGATCTGGCCGGAGAGGGACGTAGATGCACGCTGTAAATGTATACGCCACCGTGCTGTTTGAGCTCTCTTTGCTGCACGTACTCCTTTCAGGACACAGCTTTTCCTCCTCTTGTTTTGGTCGAGGGCTTTCTTTCTTTCGTACTACGTTCTCGGCTGCCAGCTGCCAGCCTCCTGCCTGGCTGGCTAGCTGCCCCCTGCGCATCTGGGGGAAATATTCCATCTGTTTTGGGAGGCGGTGCGTGCGGCGTGAGCGCATGCTTCTGCACTCAATAAGAGGAGGAATGTTTCTTCACGCGCGATGTGGCCAGGGAGTGAGGCGCCAATTACCAGTTTGGATCCGGTTTACGAGGCGCTTGTTTGCAGAGAGATGGCTGCATGTACAACGATGGATGTGGTTCAGTTGGAGCGTGTGTCCAACGATGGATGTGGTTCAATTGGCAAGCGAAATATTGGCTGCCTATAGCTAGAGTAAATTAACAATATAACCGCGCTACAACATCATGTTGTAAAGCTTGCATGGTTGTTTGTTCATATGACTTGTGCTTGCTTGTTTGGGCTAGATGGAGTGGATATACAGCTAGCGAGATGTAGCAATAATTCGCAAGTAATGGGCTAGTGATCGCAAAATTTACTGGTTTGGTTGCACAGATTCCGTTGTGCGAAAATGCGGCGTGTAAATTCTCGTTTTTTTTTGTTTTTTTGGAGAACATCTGCCCAATGTGTCTAATGTATATTTATTAATTAGCGGTAGCACTAGAGACGAATAATAATTAAAGACAAGATTTGCAGTTTTCATACGAGAAGGCCTTTATTTATAAATGCATCGAGTGTGTATATATATGGCTGACCTATGTTCTGAACGAATGTACGTATTCAGCCTGTACGTCCGTGATATATGCAGCCTTTTCCGTACGTGCTGTCGCTGCCAGTAGTTAAACTGGTTCGCTACCTACAGGTATGTGGGGTTAATTTTTTTGCTATATTTTGTACCATGTTACGTTCATCCAACAGCAACATGACAAATTAAGCTACTGCCATGAATATGTACAACGCCACAGGAGCAGCCATGTAACTGACGTACGACGTCACTGCAATACGCTTGAAAAGCGCGCTAAAGGGTTACCTGGGGATTCTACTGTAACCGTTACACCTAATAGTGTCATTTTAGTTATCTCTTAGTAATACCATATCAGCAAATTCTTATATAAAAAAGAGAGGAGGTGAGAAAAAAGAATGTGCTATCTTTTATGGAAGAGATAACTTGAGCACACAAACTAACACAAATAGTAATAAAGTGTGAATGAGGAAATATGGTGAAAATAATATAAATAGTTAGAGAAATTAATTTTAGAGATGAACTGTTAGAGTGTTGTCTCTAGTACTATTTTTAGATTTCATAGGAATCTTAGAGACGACTATAAGAATTACTATTGTACATGTCCTTCCAAGATGATACCTTCAATCTAGTGATCATTAAAAAAAATCACTGATGTGTGGCGCCCTTTTTATTTATATAAAATCACTTTTTACATGTTCTCTTTGTACTCATATACAAGCCATTTACTTTTGGGAAAATTTTTATATATCACTGTAATTTTTTTATATGTCACTATAAATTTTTTATATGTCACTGTAAATTTTTTATGTCACTGTAAAGTTTCCATATTGTGCAACCCTACCTTTTTATGTCATTGTTGACCAATCAAGCCGTAACAGAGCTGTGCAAAGACCATTTTACCCCTTCTATCTCTTCTTCTCTATTTTTCGACCATTTTCTTCTTGCCGCCTCCCTTTTAAGGCAGCCATCAAGCACCTCACCTCCCATCTCCAATCTTCCCTAGCCTGCCTCCTCGCTCCCCCACCGACATCAATGGTCGCCAGCAAGCCCTCCGTCGTCGCTACCTCCCCCCTCCTCTCTCCCTCTCTTTTTCTCGACCTCTATGCGTCCTTCTTTGTCCACCACCACTCCTAGTCACCACTGTTGCTCCACTTCCTCACCAATGCTGGTGTGGCCTACTGGTGAGCGCCTTCGCTGCCGCTACTACCCTCTCCTCCCTCTACCACCATCCCACGCCGCAAATGTCGTCTTCCTATCTCTAGCAACATCTTCCACCACCCTCCTTTTCGAGAGTGAAACCACCACCCGCCACTACTACAAAAGTTTATATTAGACGCATCATCACGGATGGTTCATAAAACCGTCAAGATTAATGCAATCACAGCATTTGTTCTTACCAAGAACCGCTCAGTAGGTAAGAACCGCTCGTGATATGTTTCCGCCTCGTACATCACTAAAATTTCATAATTTTCCGTCTCGAGTTCGAGTAGGATTTCGTTCGACACACCTTCATAAACGGGCATAACTTTTGCATATGATGTCCGTTTTGACGTTCTTATACTTGTTAGATAGCTAACGACGAGCCCGATCAAAAAAAAATGACCGCTTGCAAGTCGCCTTCAGAATCCCAAAATCAGCCATCTTTAACCTCAAATTTGCATCGCAAGTTTTTAATTTTTTTTTTGCCAAAATTTTCAATCTTTCCTTCGAAATCTGGGGTTCGTCTCAACTGCAAAGTTGTAGATATCATCAAAATCGTTCAAATGAGTATATATAAGCCATACAGAACTTTGTTATTTCATATTTTGAGACTAGTTATTTATATTGTATCAGTTTATATATAGCCAATATCACAGATGTTTTGTGGTTCAAACCGTCTGTGATACTATTACAAACGGTACTTACCAAAGAACCGTCTATGATAAATTGGTCTCTGACCGCTGGGCCCGTCAATTCTCTCCAACCCAATTACAACCAATAGAAACCGACCAATCGACCTCTCTGTGGTTAGGACTCTCTCCATTATTTCTTCTAGCATTTGATTCTGTAACTTTGTGTTGCTACTTTGTGACGTTTAGGGCTTCCTCTCTCCATTGTTTCTTCTACTTACAGTACGGAGGCCACCAAGAAAGCATACCCGAGCTACATCAGGGACAAGAGGTATAGCTTGTGATATTGTAATGGTGAATTATAATATTGTGATATTGTAATGGTGGATTGTAATCTTGTGATATTGTAATGGTAGATTGTAATATAAATAGAATATTCTCTGCTATGTTTGCTATCGTATTTGCTTGTTTTCAAACGGCATAGCTAATATTTCCTGAGGCTAATTCAAAAATAAAAAATATTTTAGGTATAGAATGAACTATCACAGACGTTTTTGTAATATAAACTGTCTGTAAAGAACATCATAGATGGCTCTATTTATAGAACCGTCTATGATACTTACACATTACAGATGATTCTATATATAGAACCGTCTGTGATAGTGTTTTTCACAGACAGTTCTAGTTACAACATGTCTGTATTGTATTTATCACAGACGGCTCACAAACCGTCTGTGATAACTTTCGATTATCAAATTCAGATGGTTCAGAAAACCATCTGTGATGACGTTTTTGAACCGTCTGTGATGATAATTTCTGTAGTAGTGCGCATCGTCACACCACAAGAAGCCGTGGGTGCCTCTACCTTGGTCTCGTGCCCAATGCATGCCTTTCCTCCTAGCCTCGGTCTCTAGAGCTCAAGTCTTTGACAGCATGGTGCCCAAAGCCCCCTCCTCGGGCATAGATCTAATCATGGCTATGGTGGAGAGGTAGCCGAGGTGGAGGAGGAGGGAGGCGAGGAGGCAGCCAGTGGGTTGGATTTGGCCGGGGGAGGCAACAGTGTAGGGCATGGGCCAGTGGGATGAGGTTTGGGGATGAGGGAGAGAAGAGAAAGAGAGAGAAGGGAGGAGGAAGAGACATAGGCAAAAATCTAATGGAGTTGACAGCAGTGGCAAAAAAGGTAACATTTGTGAAATGTAATTAATGGCATATGGAAGGGAGATGTCGTTAACAGATTAGGGATTCGAGAACTTTATAGTGGCATATAAGAATTTTCACTTTACATTTTTATAATAAATGTGAATTTCACTCTACGATTTCGCATCATCTTCTAACATATATACACACACACATGCTTTTGCCAAAAAAATCGCTCTTGGAGCCGTATCCAACCATTGGAGAAGGAGAGGCACTTCTGAAGTTGAAAAAGAAGCATATGTGGCACTTGGAAGTTTGTAAGACAAAGTGTAGAGGCACTTCAATTTGGAAAAGTTGTTAGGTGTAACACGGAGACATTTGTCACGATTATAATTCGGCCTACCATGAGGTGACAAATAGATGAATAGAAGTTTTTAGTCATCACATATATAGAAAGTACGAAGGATTGGACTTCTCAAAAATAACCATGATATCAAGAGGTGGGAAACTATCATAATTAATTACATATTTAAGTGCAAATCTTTTACTGTTATAGTTATCTTTCATTCTCATACATAGAGTGTTAAACATACCTACTGGTTCTTTAATTTTCATAGAATAAAGTTGATTTTGATTTATAAACTTTTTATTTTGTTGGTTTTGGTCCCTGAAGCAAATGGCCGCCCTAGTTTCCCAGCAATCATGTTCATATCCTTCAAATTTCAGAAGATCTCTAATGGGTTTTCTTTCTTCATATTTTTACCCTCAACTTATTTCACAGACAGTTTTTAAAGATAATATATTGTGCACCTGTTTAGTAAAGTGTCCCTACGTACTGAACAGTGTATATTTTGTCTAACTCCGCTGCTGCCCTGGAATCTCGTATTTGTTTGATCTTGGTCATTGAACTCCTTGGTTTTCATCTCCTATGTTCTAGTATTTTAATTTTATCTATTGGAAATCCACTTGCATATTGAAATTATCTTGGATTTGTAGCTAGGGTTTGTTCTCACTAATGAGTATGCCTTATATGGCGAATACAACTTTCGTGGTTGTGCTACTTTTTTTCAGAATTATTTGACATTGAAATGCATCCATGCTATCAGTTTGTTCTATGCATGTTTAAACCCTAACAGATACATCAAGGTTGCACCGTGCTATAACTAGAATCGTGGTAGCAAAGGTATTACATGATTGAAATGCAATAAGTTAATTAATTTCTGGGGGTGAGGGTGGCTACGATCAGCAAATTTATAGTAACACATCACAGAAGATGTGCTGTTTAAGAGAAAACATTAAAAACGTACGTCAAGAACAACCAGGTTCCAAAATTTTCTTTTTTTTATATTTATCGTCCAGTAATTCTGTACAGTAGGGGAATAAACGCAATCAGAACATTTTCGATCGATCCGGAACAGAGAATGCATGCACAGCTGACACACGTACATGCCGTCTCGCTTGCATGTTGGTACTTGGTACATCGGTCCATCGATTGGGGGTCCAGTACTATACATATGCTGTTCGATCGATCATGCACATTATTCTGTTCGAAAACCTACGCACACTGCCGATCGATCTGTCCTGGACAAATCAAAACCACGGTAAGTATGTACCCCACATTCTTAACTAGCTCTGCTGCCTGCATCTGTGCGTGCATATATGAACTCAAAAGACTGCATCGAACACTGTGGAAACGTATACACACGGCAGTTCGTGTCAATCGTATATGTGCTAGCTTATGTAGCGACTAGCAAACAAAACCTCTTGCAGGATCGCATGTGATCATAAGGTGATGTCCATGGCGACATGTAATGTCATGTAGCGAGCGGCCGGTTACAGTGTATAAAACACTTGTAGATCACCACATGCTCCTGCAGAAATTATTATCCATGGATCGATGAATGTATATGCGGTTTACTGCGTGTGTTCGTATGCATGTGTTGCGTCGCGATCGTTGCCGAGTTTGGATCTTAAGGGTGATCAGAGACCAGGGAGAAGATTGCTTGATGGATAGCTATGATCGATAGCGATGGATCAGTCGGCGCCCAAGCGTCACTCAAAGACACCAGATCGAGATTCCTCTAGCTCTTTACCTTGCCTTCTTTACCTTAACTTTCTTCTTAAAACTGATTAATTTCATGGTACGTATATAGTCCAGGTCATGGTCGATCTCACGTGAGTGGTATAAAATCGCAGTTGATCGATGTATATGTGCGTCCAAGAAGAAAAGACCAACAGTTTGCTCAGAGTTTTGATCGGTACGTATGATCAGTACTTTTTTCTTGGGCTATGTGATCCATCATACGAGAACAGTTGTTAGGAACTTAAGCTCGATCGATCGAACTTCTTTCGTGCATTAGCGTGTAAACATGGAATCGTCAAGTCTTTAATTTTTATCTTATGGTCAAAGTTGTGCATTGCTAGAGCGTACAGGCAATTAACACAAAACTGTAGGTGGGTCGGGGCCTACAAATTGACGTAAAATCATCACACACAACAATGAAAGGTCCTTGCAGCTGCATGAACATTCTCTCGCGCTCAGAGCTGTTCAAAATATCGCCCAAAGAATATTTTTGCAAGCTCCCTCGTGATCCTTGATACATGCGAATACAAGGATAAGAGCTGGCCAGTCGCTGTGGCTGTGTTCCTCAATACGTACTACTGATAATGCATGGACAACTACTGAAAAATACGGAGCACCCAATCCCATCCCCAACCTGCAAGCAAGCTAGGCTAGCCTTGCTAGCGGTGTCTGTCTCTTTGCCAAAGAATATATCCAGAGGCTCGAGAGGATGGGAATGGACAGGTGTGTTTGGACCATTTTTTTTATGGATATAGCAAGAGACAAGCATACGATTTGGACCGGTTTCGAACTATGGAGAGCTGCCTAGCACTGTATGTGCGAAATGTGTTTCGTTTGGGGGGTTGTTTGCGCATGTCCAATGCAGGTAGATTCGTATGCCACACCGGCAGGAATACGGCAGACCAACAATATGTGTACCATGTATTTAACTACATACATTGGACAGTTCTTGTTGGTATCCTATGTTTTGTGTTGCACGGACATATATACGATTGTTTACCTGACGTTTTAGAATAACTAGTACAAAAAGTGTCATCATAGACAGTTCAAAACTGTCACCATAGATGATTTTTGAAACATCTAAATTTATGTGTCAGTGATAATAGATGGTTATCATAGACGGCTCCTAAATCGTCTGTGATAGGTTAAAACACAGACGATTTTTTATATTAATCGTCTGTGATAGCGGACATATCATGGATGTTTTTTAAAAAACCATTTGTGATAGTAGAAATATCACAGACTGATACACATACATCACAGACAGTTGTTTTCCAAAACCGTCTGTGATAGCCATTTAAAAAAATTACATTATTTTCTGTTTTTCCGCTAGCCTCAGAAAATACTAGCTATGCTCTCTAAAGTAAACAGAAGATCTCACAAATATATAGTACAAGACAATCATCATACAGATCTCATAAATAAAGTAAACAACGCAAACAGATCACATATATAGTATATGACGATCGTTACACAGATCTTACAAATGAATTAAACAACCGAATGAAGTATAATTGAATGAATTGTTTGATTAAACACAATTGAGTGATTACAATTATATCCAATATTTCAAAATTTAATTATCATCGCTGGGGTGGAAATCTTCAGTGTTGTTTATGACCTCCGCTATAAAAAATTGGGAGAGCTTTCCTTGAATTTCGACGAGTTTGTCAAGATTGATTATACTTTTGTCGAATTTCACACACTGTCGCTAGTAGTGTTAAGTCATTAGCATATTATATATATATATATTGATAATCATGAAATAATTATTGACAGATTGACAAACCCCTGGATCATTCGTCTTAGCGTCCATTATTTCCTCCATATATCGGCAAATGTAGAATCCATATATATTGCCTTGTAGCTGCTGGTGCCACTGCACAAATAGAATTACATACATAGCTATTGTCAGTTCTAGATGCATTATAACGAAGTTTGATATAGGATTTTTATGTTGTAGCTAGTACAGGAAATCGCGTCCTGTGTCGCAGTGTGGTACTGGATTCCTTGTGTCTCCCTCTCTGGGCAACGTAAGCGCTGAACGACCTACATGATTTCAAAAAGTTAGCCTCTACCATTGCAAATGAATAGAAGACTACAATAGAGTTATGTATGGAGGAAATAGGTTTACCTATCAATTGCTTGTTGTACACGGGTGAAGCCGTAGTTGCTCCTAAGTAAGGAATCAAGGTATATTACCTTGCTCCACTTTAGTACAATCACAATCAGAATTTAGTGAGACCTAGTCATGTATGTCGCCATAATGATTAATCCTAAGTTCATGTTATGTATAAAGTACAAATGAAACTTGTATGGCAACTAGTGAAACACTTATTCTTGGTTGAAGGGTGCATGCCATGATGCACTCCTTGTCACTATGAGCAAGCAATCATCTCGTTATGTAATCTTTGACGAAGGATGCATTAGCATTGATGGGTTGCTCTGAGACCAAGTGTGGGTCGAGGAAACCCACCGGTTCTCGCCATCGCCGGACTTGTTGGATCATAGATCTGTATATAAGCGATGAGTTATGATATTTATCGGTATTATGTGAATGGAGAACATGATTGTATAGTACACTTATAGTGTCCAGCATCGTAGAAGTGAGGTGTCGAATTCGTCAAGGTTGAATAGTAAGAATAAGTCTTCGAAGGTCATGATGAAGTAGCCCAAGTCATAGAGGAAATGCACCTCCGTGTATCTCACGGTGAATCCATTTTGCCGATTTGGCTTCATGTTGGACCTCTGCATGTATCAGGTATGCAAAGTCCTGCAAACCAATCCAAGGCTAAGTAATTGTAACTCAGGGACCAACGACACTCCAAGAATGAACTTCCATTGCCAGGGAGGTGCCTTATCTTCTTTGGTTTGGCCTTAGTGCCTCGTTTGCGATACATTTTCGACGATATCTTCATGGGAGCCGATGCGACAGGCTTTTGAAGCGGAGCTTGAGGTGGAGCCACGGAAGCTGATGTGATGGGTCCAGGGCGATGTCCCTCTTGGGCCACTAGATGTGGAGATCGCGACACGGACAAGTCTAGGGTGATGTCCCTCTTGGACCACTGGATGAATGTATGGATGACATCCCTTAATATCATAATCTCTTTATTTGGGGCTTCTCAAGAGGGACGATCCTAAAAATATCATTAATCATATCCACCTATACCTTTACGAAACCGGTCTCTAGTTGGGCACTTTGCACCAATGTCCCTGATAACCATAGATATGCTATCTCTCGTCCAGCGTCAATGGGAATGGAGCCAACAAACCTAACTCTGATGATATACGATATGGGCTCCTACATAACGATACACAACACTAAGGCATTCAACAGGTCTATCTATGTAGCATTTTAGAGAGATACATTATCTTGATGTCGTCGATAGGTATGTGGGCGCTACTATGTTCAGAAATTGGTGTGGACGTGCAGTTAGTCCAACATTGAGGGGGACTGGCTACCACATTAATGGGGGTGGGTTGCAATTGGTTACAGACTTGTCTCAGTTTTTGTCTCAATAAATCTATCTATTCTCGAAGTGAAGCAATTATCTTCTCTCAAAGTGAGGCAAATAATTGTTCCTCAAGTTGTGCATAAAGCTCCTATTTTATTTGTTCATCGTGATAAGCCTTGAATCTCTTTCTACTTCTTTACACCTCGAAGTCGTTTGAGAATCTGTGCCTCCAAGGTATGTAAACCCCCCAACCTCACGTGCAACTTAGGTGCTCCTTATTTTCTAGGGTATGTGATAGTATATCTCTCTTCCTGTCTTCTTCAAAGGAGCCTTGGGAAGATTCGGTAGTCAATACTTGCTGCAAGAGGCAATCATGTTGTTTTAGATCCCATGAAGTTCAAGAACTATTAACAACTATGTAGTTTAACATATTTTACTAGACGTTGAGACACTTTCTCGTCTACAGGGTTTTGGAAAGAGGAGACACCCGAAGATGTGGTTGATAATCTCGCTCTTAACCAGTTTCGGGCACGATCGTTTGTGATCCTGGCAAATGGTGGGGAGGCCTTTGATCGGATTGCGACCTTGTTTCGGATTGCGACCTCGTTCTGCATCCTCCATTGTAGGATTTTACCTGTGTACCCCACTATGCCAATCTGTGAAGGTGAGTGTGTTGTGCTTGGAGAGCCTGGTGCGCTGCACAAAGGCCTCTCATATTTCCGGTGACACAAAATGATACCTCATGAAGGACATGCGATCCTTGGCCACGTACTGCGTGACAAGCATACTCTTGAAGTTCTTCCATGCTTTTCCTATCGTGAGAAGCGCCTGCCGTTGCACGAGTCTCTGGACTTCTACTGGGATATCGAACGACTCTGTTATTTCTATCTACAGCTGATTTTTCTGAACCTTTATCAAATCTTTTCATCTTGCTATGGTGATGAGGACCCATTGCCTTTCAATTATCCTGCAGGTAGTCTAGATTGTTGCTGCTACTTTCTTCGGTTGCAAAGGGACCCCCATCCGAAGAGACCACCATGATAGTTATTCGGCCATCTGGCCTTTTTGATACTCCTCTGTCATGCTTAGTTACCTTGATCTTCAGAGCATCAGACCCATTCGATGACATCGATGGCAAAGACGATGACTGTGTCAACATCATCTCTCTTACAAGAAAAACTAATTACAGTGAGCTATGAATGTGTAATTTGCTTCATACCTTTGAAGGTCTATGTGGCATATATTATTGCTAGTGATCGTAGGACAGTACGTTATCTTAACACACTCCCAACAATACAATCACAAATTCAACAAGTTTGATAGCAAACTGAATTAACTAACAAGTGAAGCATATATCATGAAGTACTAAAGATCACAAAATAAATTAGCCAATTATTTCGGAAGTGACAGACCACAAGATTGACAAATAACAGTAATAGTAACAATGTAGAGCTCAAGCTTGAATATCCAATTTTTGTATTAGACCAGTATCATCATCGAGTTAATATCTGAACCCACATATATCTTTTTGCAATTTCCAATCAGCAACAAATCACAGATATCCCTCCTCACGTGCAGAGCCACCATATCTCTCATCTACCAAACTCACTATGATCTACCACCAAAAGAAGTGGGATTTGGGATTCGATGAACTCTTACCTGGTAATTTAAGAGTGTGCATTATACTACGGCAATGTATGATGTTATACTGGTACGGTCGTAGCTAGGTGCAATGACATAGCTTCAATGCAAATGATATGCCATGACATGCATGATATGGCCACGATTGATTGATTAGGAATATAACCACGCGGATAATAATATATAAAATAAGGCATATAGCACAGCAAGACATCTCGATTTAGTGGTGGATTAATAACCAAACAATCAATGATTATAGTGAAGGTAGTAAAATTAACAAGTTAAACTATAGCAATAACTGCTACGTTTACTTGCCTCTACCGAAGGGGCAAAGGGCTCAAGCGTGGTCAGGAGCGAAGCCACATAGGTTGCCCACGTGAGAATCCCTTTCCTCCTTCCTCCGCCTCCCTTCTTCCTCTCCTTCCTTCCCTTCTTCTTCCTCCCTTTCCTTCCCTTCTCCTTCCTCTTTTTTTTCAACAAGGCAACAAGGGAGATGAGAGGAGCAAAAGGGGGGTAGAGGCACATGGGGGGCAGTGAAAAGAGAGAGGTGGCTAGGCTTTAAATGGGGAGGAATAGGGGGCGGCTAGGCCTTAATGGGGGGCAGAGGGCGGCTAGGCTTCAAATGGCGGGTGGATAGGGGTGGGTAGGCTTTAAATAGGCTGGCCTAGGGCCAAGGTGGCTGGCCTCCCTCCCCAAATAGCCCATAAACTAAATTCCTTTCATTGTTATTTTAAACAATTTTGCAACCTCACACCAGCCTTCCGCGAATCCGCCAAGCCAATCCAGGGACGTCGAAACAACGTTTTAGGGCATTACAGTGTGGGATCATTGATTACCGACCGAACCCCAGTCGTCATCCTCAGTTCATATGCTTGCACCACGCTGGCCAGCGGTTCGTCACCATCCGCCAATCACCACACAATGCGTGTTGTAGGTTCAACCGTTTGATCGCCCCAGCAAAACCCTGATCGAATCTGCACGTTACCAAGATCCAACTGCTGAGATGCAGCCATATGGCACGTCCACTGTCGTTGGATTACCGTGACGTCAAAACGTACCCGCGCCAGTAGTGGGTTCACCTTCTCTGTGAGCGCAGTCCACCATGCACCATGTCGCTGATAGCCAGGGCCCACCCGTCAGCGCGTACTATTCCGTGAGCCCATGAACTAGCTAAGTCATCGCCATGCCAGCCGCCACCTCAACCCTAATGTCCACGTGTTACCACGTGTCTTTCCACATGGGTGCCACATCAGCAGCTAAGCCGTCTTGGTGCCATGTTAGCATGCCACATCAACGTGCCATGTCACTCTGCCACGTCAGCCAAAGACACCACCTGTCAGCCACATGTCATGCCACGTCACTGCCACATCAGCAAGCCAAATCACCCATGCACTATTTCGTGAGCTAGGTTTACTGTAGACTAGCTTTTCCATGAGCTAAGTCCATAGTACAATAACCATTTTTATTTTTCTAGTATTTTCCTTTAGGGTTAATTTTTCAAGTGCCCGTTCTCCTCCGTCCTAGCTCCGATTGACCCTGTTCTTTTTTCTAAATTCATCTAAAATTAAGATCTATTTTTTTGTTCTAGTTTTGAAGTTTTTGAAGTTTATTTAAATTTTATTTAAATTTATTTTATACCTCATTCGATTTCTCCGTCGTTAGATATATCGTGTCTTCGAAAGAGTAGGAGAACCATCAAAAGATCAAAAATTCATAACTGAGCAAAGCCAAAGCAAGTTGTGTCATTTCATTATGTTGAACCTAGTTTTTAAATCTATTATTTATTTATTTTATTTTAAATTATCATGCATTGTCATTTTATTACAAACCTTTGTACTTGATAGTTATTGTCTTGATTGATTAATCCCTCATTTGATAGTTTGAATATTATAATTCCATTGTCACCATAGGATGAGAAATTATTTAGTGATACAATACTAGTTGTCACATGGTTGTACGTTTAATATGCTTAGCCATGCTTATAGTCTTGTTGGGTTCATCATCACATGTGATCAATTAATTAATCTAACTTAATATGAGATTGAATCATGGTTGTAACCATAGTTATAAAATTTATGTGCCATGATATTGGTGTGTCATTGGTATTGGTTATACAAACTTAGTTTTCATTGACGAGTGATCATGCAGTAAAGGGGAGGTGTAGATTCACTTCAAGAGATGTAAATGTCTTGCTTGGGTAATGTCTAAGGTCTTAACTTTGTGCACTATTGATATGAGTCTTACCCTATAACCACATGTCTAGTATGGAATAGACCTGACTAATTAATTTATAATATTTCAATTTTAATTTCACCATTGTGATGAATATGGATGCTGATTTCCATGAGGCGCAATGGGAGTGTGATGTGAAACCCTAGCAAGTGGGATTGAGTGCGATTGAACATTATAAAGGTCTTGTTGTGATTTTTTTAACATGGGGGATGATCACATCGTGTGGGTAAAGTTGTGTAACCTCTGCAAAGCGTAAAATTATTCAAATAACCATGTCCCCAGTTATGGACAATGCTCGGTGATTTCATACAAAGGGTAGATGTTTCATAAAATTTGGTTAGGATATCTTTGAGAAGTGAATGGTTAGTTCGTTTTGGTTAGGATATCTTTGAGAAATGAATAGTTAGTTCGTTGAAGGTTTAAATTCATGAATGGTTAGTTCACAAGTGGTTTATTCAATTCTTTTGATTATTTATTATCGTTTCCCTTAAAGTTCGCTTTCAATCTATTTATTGTATTTACTTTAAATTATTGCTTTTTGTAAAATAACCTTTCAGCCATCCTTTGGTAAGTCTTGCGTATTATATTGCATTTTTGTTACAAACGACTTGCTAAGTACCAATGTACTTACGTCTTTATGCCTACTGTTGCTCAGTTGAAGAAGAAGAGCCATACCAGCATGAGGTACTTGAAGGAGGATACTTCGACGACTTCGCGGATTAGGACTTCGCTTCTTAGTCAATTGCTTATGGGTATGTCGAATGACTATTACGCTTATTTCTGTTTTCTGCTGCTAGTTTCTTAAACTCTTCAGGCTATTATTTGTAGGCTTAGCCATAAGGTCGTACTATGATAATTATTAATATTTGAGTCTTTTTCTCAGTTAATTGTGTATATAATCAATATTTTATCTATATTTATATTGTGTGCACTAGCGTGATCCTGTACTAGTGCGGTATACACAGAGAGTCCGGATTTACATATTTGGGTCTCGACATAGACACTCCGAAGTTAATAACATCATTAGAAAAATAACAGGGAATAACTAATTTGTAGTGTGAACTATCTGATCGGGTGAGGAAGATTCTTTTTATTTTTCATCCACTCAATCATTGGAAGCTAGCTTATGTTGCTAGTGCCTGGCCCCATGAAAGCTAGCAATGATGGTTAGCTGTGCTAATGTCCCAAGGTCAAGGTGTGCTTCGAGTGACATGACACATTCCTTTTCCTTGGAGAAAATGGCTCGTTTCTAGACCAACTGAACGGTTGAGATGGCGATTTCTCATTTTTTTTCCCTATGTTAAGATATGCCCTCACGAGGTACACACCCGGAGTATAACTTTAACATCTATGTTCACAAAGTTTTAATGTATATAGTTATGTAGTTTGCTATGCTACATGTACCTGTTTATTTCTCCCATGTCAAGCAATTACGTGACCAGCTATTCATCATCGCAGATCCTGTCCAGCAGCGGCGGGCGCCAGTGGTGTACTGTCTCTCTCTAGCGAGCTTCGTGACCATTCACCGGGTCCCCGGCCTTGGATTGGGTGACATCGGCATCAGTGGAGTGATAAGGCGGTGGGCGATCGAGTAGCCACAAGCGTGGTGGTTATCAGGGGCAACAACGCCTGGTGCGCTGCGCCAGCCTGGTCAAGCCCGTACGTCCACCCGCATCTCCACGGCAGCCTAGTCCCTGTTGGCACTAATCCTGACTTGCATATTGTTTTTAGTCTTACATGAGTTACATGTAGATAGGCACATGATATGTTCACGTTGATGCTCCAGGTAGATGCATACGTGTGTGTCATGTAGGCTTTGGTTAGTCCAAGTTTTGCATGCAGAGTTAGTCAGTGCTTGTGATTGGCATATACGTATGTTGCAGCACAAGTAGCAACTGACTGAGTCTGAGGAATAAGAGGATTAGCGGCAAATTAGTTAGCTGCATGCAGGATTAGTGGAGCACGTTGTGGCGTGCTGATGGTCAGCTCGAAGGAGCGATTCTTGCACGTGAGACGCGTGGATCGTGGTCGTTCGTACGACCCGGCTGGGCTGCTAGCTAAGTGCATGTACGTGAGGCTACATAAGCCGTGTAATCAACAGTTTGTTTACTTGTGTGTGTCACAATACAGAAAGACAAAAGGCGTGCGTCGTCGCCGGCGTTCGTCGCCAAAATCTCTTGTGTGTTTGTGTGCACTCAAATCTGCTCTCGTGTGTGTTGCGTTCATATCTCTCGTGAGTTTGATCCTTGACCGTAGCCTTCATTTGGTATCAGAGCCAGGTTATGGAGCGTGACAAGTCGCCGGACAAAACGCCAAGGAGTGGCAGGCTCGGTGATCATGGTGGCGCCGTGGTGGCGGCACGACCAGCAGACAAGGTTGTCGCCATGCATTATCCAATGCTGAGCGACACGAACTACGGCGTGTGGGCCGTAAAGATGAAGATCATCCTACGCCATCTTGGTGTGTGGGCGGCAATCAAGGACGAAGGGTCGTCGGGTGGAGAAGAGAAGGATATTGAAGCTCTCACCGCCATCTCTTAAGCTATGCCGGATGCCGTGATGATGGCTATCGCGGACAAAGACACGGCGAAAGAAGCTTGGGAGGCCATTGAGAAGACGAATGTCGGCGAAGATCGAGTCAAGAAAACGCGACTACAAGCATTGAAGAGGCAATTTGGATTGGGTGACATCGGCATCAGTGGAGTGATAAGGCGGTGGGCGATCGAGTAGCCACAAGCGGTGGTGGTTATCAGGGGCAACAACGCCTGGTGCGCTGCGCCAGCCTGGTCAAGCCCGTACGTCCACCCGCATCTCCACGGCAGCCTAGTCCCCAGTCCCACCGACCTTGAGGTCGGCGTGCTATGGCAGACCCTGAATGGTTGAACATCATCGGCACTGGGTATGCCCAGTACATCCAATCCACCTCCACCACACCGGCATCATCTAGAGAGGTGAATGATAGTGCATCATATATTGAGTCCAGGTATGCCTATTTTGGAGAGGGGTTGGATAAGGGAAAATATATTTTCCTTTTTTGACAAGATGAATCCAGAGAAGACATTCCGTACCATGAAGGTGAGGAAGGATAGGCGAGCGGCTATCTCTGCGTTGGGTGTAAGCGCAACAGCCATCGTCTCATAGAGCGTGTAGTCAGTGAAGCTCAGTATCATGTATAGGATGAACCAGGAGAATTTTGTGTCGGCCAGTTGGAACCCGGCAATCGGGTAAACAATTGCTGAGAAAATGAACACTTGGATAAGCATGTAAGGTATTTCAACTGCTATCTGCACAAGGAAATCCGATATGGATCAATATTTATGTTCCTTCCTCATGCCAACTTAAGTCATTGGTCTTTCACATCAAGGTAGCTAGATCGGCATTTTTACCTGGGCAACAACATAAACCATGGAGGAGTACATACCAGAAGCTCTTTCACGGTAGAAGACAACCTTTTCAATTGCCACGACAGGCTGCAAAGTGCTGCAGTTCACGAGGCCTAGGAACAGCGCTGATCCGTATGCAATTCCCAGTATGTTGAACACATATTGGTCGTCCTTGCTGTTGTGCAGAATGATGGCCGAACGTCCACTAGCACTGGTAGTGTTCTATCTTTAGACAAGCAACAATATATGCTTAAGAACACAAGAACACAGAATGCTTTGCTGCAGAACGTTGCATTCTCTGTTTACTTCTCAAGTCTATATATAGCAAGGCTACAAGAAACTGAAAGTACGAAACAGCAAGCACTACATGCAAGAGTAAATGAATATGAAGACATGCAGACTACAAACGCCCATGCATGCAGGATGTAAGCGGAAGACATGCAGACTAAATAGTAGTAACTGACATGCATAATGACTCATAATGACTAGATTAACTAACAATACTCCCCCTAATCTAGTTGTTGATGATCTCGACGACGCCGAGCTTCGAGCGCAGGTGCAAAAATCTCACCCTGCCAAGTGATTTTGTCAATATATCTGCCAACTGATCGTCGGTGTGGATCTTCTGGATGGCAACTTGGCCACCTTCGACGCACTCCCGGATGAAGTGAAAGCGCGTCTTAATGTGCTTGCTCCGGCCATGGAAGACCGGATTCTTGCAGAGTTGTATTGCCGACTGGTTGTCGACATGGATGGTGACGATGCCCGGTGCTTGTCCGTAGAAGCTGCCGAGCAGGCGATCAAGCCAAAGTCCTTGGCATGCCGCCGATGACGCCGCGATGTACTCAGCCTCACAACTGGACAGCGCGACCACTGATTGCTTCTGGGATTGCCATGTCACGGGAGCCTGACCGATGCAGAACAGCACGCCGGAAGTGCTCTTGCGATCGTCTAAATCTCCCGCCATGTCCGCGTCGCTGAACCCCTTGAGCTTGATGTCGCCGGAGCCGCTGGAGTAGCTGAGGCCGAAGTGAATTGTACCCGCAACATAGCGCAGTAGGTGCTTGACGGCGCTCAAGTGCTCCGTTGTCGGTTTCTCCATGAATCGGCTGACGTACCCGACGGTGAAGCTAATATCCGGCCGAGTGTGGACTAAGTAACGAAGGCCCCCAACGATACTGCGGTAAAATGTAGAATCAACAGGAGGGTTGGAGCTCTTCTTACTTAGCTTCAAGCGCGATTCCATGGGGACTTGAACAGTATTGCAGCCAGCCATGCCTGCTTTGTCCAGCAGCTTCGTCGTGTACGCCACTTGGCACAATGTGATCTTCCCGAGCAGTTGCTTGACCTCGATCCCGAGGTAGTAGCTCAAATGCCCGAGGTCGCTCATCTTGAATGAGCGCTTCATTTCCATCTTGAATTGATCAATCTCACCCGGGTCGGCACCGGTGAGAATCAAGTCGTCGACGTACACGCCCAATAGTAGACGTTTGTTCCCTATACCGCGAGTGTACACACCGTGCTCCTCTGTGCATCGAGTGAATCCCAGTGCTACCAATGTGCGGTCGAGCTTGACGTTCCATGCTCGTAGAGCCTGACGTAGGTCGTACAGTGCCTTGCGTAGCTTGAGAACTCGCCGCTCTTGCCCGGCGATCACAAATCCTGGCGGCTGAGCGATGTAAACTTCCTCCGTGAGATCCCCGTTGAGAAATGCAGACTTGACATCGAGGTGATGGACTGTCCACCCTTCATGCGCAGCAATAGCCACCAGAGCCCGCACGGAATCGAGCCGTGCCACCGGCGCGAATACCTCATCATAATCCACACCAGCACGCTGCACATAGCCCTTTGCGACAAGTCGTGCTTTGTGCCTGACCACCAAGCCCTGTGCATCCTTCTTGAGCTTGTAAACCCATTTGAGACCAATGGGCCGGTGTCCCACCGGGAGATCGACAGCCTCCCAGGTGATGTTGTCCATGATCGCGGCCATCTCCTCCTCCATCGTCGCGCGCCAAGCAGGATCGGTGTTGGCCTCGGCGAACGACGTGGGTTCCTCAGATGCCGCCAAGAGCAGCTCCTCGATCCAGCTCGACTGGCTCGGAGTTGTTGATCTGATCCTCGGCGATTGCAAAACCGTCGGGGTGCTCCTTCATCGTCCAGCTCATTGCCGGACGGGATGTTCGACGGTGGCGTGGCGTACGTGACGCGCGCGCCGCCCGCGCTGCTCCTGGCGTCCAAGGGGGTGCGTGGCGTCTGCTCCCCTTGCTCTTGTTCAGGTGAGTCCGGCGGGGATATAGAAGAAGCCGGCTCGTTGCCGCCCGTGAGAGCACTGACCGTGTATTCCAGGGTGAAGGTCTCAGGGAGTGCGTTGCTGCCACCTTCCTCCCAATTCCACCCGCTGTCCTCGTCGAACACAGCATCGCAGGTGACGTGCAGACGACCGCTCGCTGGGTCGTGCACACAGTACGCCTTTGAGCCCGGCTCGTAGCCTAGAAACACCATCTTCACACTACGATCATCGAGCTTGGCGAGGTGGGGACGCGTGACCTTCACATGCGCAATGCACCCGAATGTGCGCAAGAAGTTCACCGCCGGCTTCTCGCCGTGCCAAGCTTCAAAGGGAGTCATGCCGGTGACGCTTTTCGTTGGAGACCTGTTCAAAATGAACATAGCCGTACTCACCGCCTCCCCCCAGAACGTACTGGGCACCTTTCTTGCCTTAAGCAGGCATCGCACCATAGCCATCACCGTTTGGTTCCGGCGCTCCACAACGCCGTTCTGTTGCGGGGAGTACGGCGCCGTGAGCTGCCGGTGCACGCCCTTCTCCACGCAGTACTCGCCGAAAGTCACGGACGTGAACTCGCCACCACGATTAGTTCGTAGTGCGTGTAGCTTCCGCCCGGTCTCGACCTCGACGCCGGCTTGGAACTTCTTGATCGCGCCGGCCACCTCGTCCTTGCTTGACAACAGTACCAGCCACATAAAGCGGCTAGCATCGTCGACGAGGAGAAGGAAGTAGCGCTTCCCGCCGTGCATCGTTGGCGTGACGGGCCCGCACAGATCTCCATGTACGAGGTCCAAACGTCCCTTGGCGCGGTAGTTGGCCTTGACTGGGAACGGCGCGCGCCGCTGCTTGCCGACGAGGCACGCGTCGCAGAGCTGGTCGACGTGATCCAGTTGAGGAAGTCCACGTGCCATGTTGCCACACGCCATCTTTCTCAGCGTGTCAAAGCTGAGGTGGCCAAAACGCTCATACCAGCGCCAGGCCTCATCACCCGAACGTGCGAGGAGAGCGACTGGACGTGCGACGGTGAGTGTGATCTTGTACAGACGGTTAGCCGATCTGCGTACCTTGGCGAGTAGCTCATGCTGTGGATCGCGTACCCGCAGTACGCCGTGCTTGATCAGGACCTCGCAGCCGAACTCGTCAAGTTGACCCAGGCTCACAATGTTGCTGCGCAGCCTGGGGATGTAGTACACATCAGAGAGAATGCGGTGTTGCCCATCACGCGCCGCGAACACAATCGAGCCGCGCCTGACGATGTCCACGACCGAGCCATCGCCGAATTTGACCGTTCCGAAGACATTTCTGTCCAGCTCGGAGAAGGCAGCAGTGACGCCTGTCATGTGGTTCGATGCACCCATGTCGAGGTACCACATGCCGCGCTTCTGCTCGCCGGTGTCGGTGTCGCCAAGCTGCACGATGGCGCGCTCCTCGTTCAGATGAACGCGAGCACCCACGCGTTCCGGGTCGACATGAACCCGGGAAGACACCGGTCCGGGAGCCAACGCCGCCACAGGCCATAGCGAGGCGATTCATCTTCGTCACCACCTTCCTGTACAAGGTGCGCCTGCACCTCGTCTCTTTTTTTCTTTCTGTATTCACGGGCCCAATGACCCTTTTTCTTGCAGTACTTGCAGCGGTCCTTGTTGGAGGCTTGCCCGCCTCCGTCTTCACGCGGTGCGTCTCGGCCACGGTTGAACTGCAACGTGTCACGGCGTGGGGCGTTTGGACCGCCGCCTGTGAAGTTGTCACTGCCTCGTGCAGCCTCGCTCTCCCGCCGACGCATACGGCGGATCCTCTCCTCCTCTTTGGAGGAGAGGAGTAGGCGTGAGCCCAGTTCCGCGGCCACCGCTCGCGCTTCGAGACGCTGCTCGACGGCTTGCAGCCGTCCGGTGACCTCTTCAACAGAGAGCTCGCCAATGTCGAGCAAGGTTTCGATGGATATGGCTACCTGCATTAGACGATCAGGGACCACTTGAAGCATTTTGCGAACTACCTCAGCTTTGGAGATCTGGTCGCCGAGGATCCGCAGGTTGTTGGCAAGAGAGCCGATCCGCATGGCGAAGTCGTCAACTGCCTCGCCGTCCTTGAACGAGATGTTGTTGAAGTCTCAATGCAGCTTTTGCGCGTTGGCCTCACGCACGCGTTCGACGCCCATACGCATCACCTTGACCGCCTCCCACGCCTCCTGCGTGGTTTCCTTGTTTGCGAGCGAGCCCAGCATCTCCGGCGGGACTGCGCGAGCAATCGCTGCCAGTACAAGCCGATCCTCGCTGTACTCTGCGTCGCCGGGTTCGATGGCTCCCCACAAGCCTTGCGCCTGCAGGTTTATGCGCATGAGCATCGCCCACTCCGGGTAGTTGGTCTTGGTCTGCATCGGATATTGTACCGACGCCGACGCTTGTTTGACCACGTGCTCGATGACGACCTCGCGCTCCCGACCATGCTGTTGTCGTGGATGGCGAGGACCACGTTGTGGCGACCGACGGCGATCCAACCGTGGAGGAGTAACCGACCTGCCTCCCACCGGGGCTGACATGGCTACCAGGATCCTGAACGGAGCTCTGATACCAATTGATGGCCGAACATCCACTAGCACTGGTAGTGTTCTATCTTTAGACAAGCAACAATATATGCTCAAGAACACGAGAACACAGAATGCTTTGCTGCAGAACGTTGCATTCTCTGTTTACTTCTCAAGTCTATATATAGCAAGGCTACAAGAAACTGAAAGTACTACACTTAACTGCATGCATGCGGAGAGAAACAGCAAGCACTACATGCAAGAGTAAATGAATATGAAGACATGCAGACTACAAACGCCCATGCATGCAGGATGTGAGCGGAAGACATGCAGACTAAATAGTAGTAACTGACATGCATAATGACTCATAATGACTAGATTTTCTAACACAGAAAACAAGCAGGTAACTCTCTTACTAACACATGGTGAGCCTTCCATCACTACAACAGAAAGTCTAATACTAGACGTCAAATCACAGATAGTTTTAATTTGAAGACCGTCTGTGTTGCTGAAGGAGTATCATAAACGGTTCTTACTGATGAACCATCTGTGATAATGGATTATCACAGACGGTTTTTAGTTACAAACCATCTGTGATAATCTGGAATATCACAGACGGTTTTTAAAAACCGTCTGTGATATTCCGATTATCACAGACGCCAGATTATCACAGACGGTTTTAAAAACCGTCTGTGATATTCTAGATTATCACAGATGGTTTGTAACTAAAAACCATCTGTGGTATTCTAGTATCATAGACGGTTTTTTATTAAAAGCCGTCTGTGATAATCCTGCTATATATTTATTGCGCCGCTCAGACCGCATCTGTCCTCATTTCAATCCAAATCTAGCCGGTGCTGCAGCTGGAGGCGGTAAGGCTTTCAGGCCATTTTATTTGGTGGAAGGAGGCATATTTAGTAGGAGAGCTTTGAAGATTCATCAAGTTCTTAGTTGCTCTAGATATAGTTAGTAATAAAATTTATTTTTCGTTGCATCAAAATTTAGATCTAACTAATTTTCGGTGACGTTATATATATACTTTGAAGATCTAGCTAATTTAGATTTAGCTAGCCTCAATGCATGTGGTATATATGTAGTAATAATTAATTATAATTTTAATACGAAGTTATTATATATATGCATAATATAGGACCGAAGCTAGATGTATACCGCAAACCGTACGAGTGAAGAGTTCATTAATGGCGTGTTTGCTTTTACAAGAGCAGCCAAGGAGGATATGTTGAATAAGGGGGTAGAATATATATATTGTCCGTGCACTGACTGCGAGAATTTAAATATGTTTAAGAATCGAGAGTAGATTGAAGCGCACTTAATTCAGAGGGGTTTCAAAAGGGGGTATACGTGTTGGACCAGTCATGGCGAAATCAATGATATGCCGCCAGATGACATCGTCGGTGAAATTAATGATATGCCGCCGGATGACATCGCCGGTGAAGTCAATGATATGCCGCCGGATGATGATTGTGGTTCAGATTCGGATAGGCTGCACGATGACAATTTGGATCAAATGCTTTGTGATGTAGAAGAGAACTATGATGAGAGAGAGTATATTAAATTTTGAGGCTTAATGGAGGACTCAGAGAAATCTTTGTTCACGTACTGCAGGTTAAAGTACATGAAGTTGTTAGCTGTGCTTGAACTGTTGAAATTGAAGGCAAGCAACGGTTGGTCCGACAAGAGTTTCACGGCACTGCTAGGTTTTTTAGCGAACATGCTTCCGGAGGGAAATGAGTTGCCTAAAACCACGTATAAAGCCAAGAATATTCTTTGTCCATGGGGAATGTAAATAGAAAGAATACATGCATGTCCGAATGACTGTATCATCTACCATAAAGAGTATGCAAACATGCATATCTGTCCGGTGTGCAACACATCCCGATACAAACGTAACAATCAATCAGATGATGATCGCGAGGGAACAGAGGTGAAGAAAGGACCTCCTGCAAAGGTGGCATAGTATCTTCCTATAATTCCCCGTTTGAAGCGGTTTTTTACGAATCTAAAGGAGGCAAAACTGCTGCGTTGGCACTCGGAGGAGTGCAAGAAGGATGAAATGCTGAGACACCTTGCTGATTCTAGCCAATGGAGAAACATTGATAGGAGTTTTGCATATTTTGATGCAGAACCAAGGAATATAAGGTTTGAATTGAGTACAAATGGAATTAATCCTTTTAGTAGCATGAGTAGCCGACATAGCACTTAGCCCATGACTCTATGCATCTATAACCTTCCTCCTTGATTGTGTATGAAGCGAAAGTGTATTTTGCTGTCGATACTTATCCAAGGGCCAAAGCAACCTGGGAATGATATTGATGTGTACCTAGTACCGTTGGTGGAAGATCTAAAAGTACTGTGGAACGAAGAGGTACAGGTATGGGATGCATACAAACAAGAGAACTTCACTTTGCGCTCCTTATTGTTCTGCACCATAAATGATTATCCTGCCCTTACTAACCTGTGGGACAGAGTACAAAAGGTGCCAAAGTTTGTACTCACTGCTTAGATGGTACCGAGAGTGTGTGGCTGAAACACTCACGCAAAATAGTGTACATGCGTCACCACTGGTTCTTTTGGAGGGCTCATCCATACCGCAAGATGAAGAAATAATTTGATGGAGAGAAGGAGGACGGTTCAGTTCTAAGGCATTTAAGCGGAAAAGAGGTTTATAATATGGTTAATGATTTAGATGTTGCCCTCGAAAAGGGACATAAATTGAGGGCTCGTAAGAAGAAAATCTGGAAGAAGAGATCAATATTTTGGGACTTACATTATTGGGAGTACCTAGATGTTTGACACTGCATCGATGTCATGCACGTAGAAAAGAATGTATGTGACAGCTTGATTGGTCTCTTACTGAATATTCGTGATAAAACAAAGGACAGCATCAACGCACGGCTTGACTTGGCTAATATGGACATCAGGCCTGAGTTAGCACTGACAGAAATAGATAATGGACGAACGTACCTTCCCCTGCGTGTTACACTCTGTCCAAGGCCGAGAAAACAGAACTGTGCTAGTACTTGCATGGTGTCAAAGTTTCGTCTGGTTACTCCGGCAACGTGAAGAAACTTGTTTCGATGTAAGATTTGAAGTTAAATGGCATGAAGTCTCATGGTTGTCACATGCTGATGACACAGATGCTCTCTATTGCAATTAGAAATATTTTGCCGATCAAAGTCCGAGAGACAATCATGAGGCTATGTTATTTCTTTAACACAATTGCTCAGAAGGTCATCGATCCCGAAGGACTAGATGCTCTGCAGGACGGGATGGTGATGACTCTATATCATCTTGAGATGTATTTCCCTCCTTCGTTTTTCGATATTATGGTCCATCTTATTGTTCACGTTGTGTGGGAGATAAAAATATGCGGGCCCGTATTTCTACGTAGTATGTACCCGTTTAAGAGGTTCATAGGAATTCTCAAGTTCTATGTACAGAATCGATCTCAGCCGGAGGACAGCATCGTTGAAAGTTATGCAAGCGAAGAGGTCATTGAGTTTTGTGTCGATTATATGGCTTAGATTCAACCGATAGGCTGTTGTAAAGAAATACATTCTGTAAGGTCTTCTACATATCTAAAAGAGTAAAGTAGAAGCTTTCTGCGACAAAGTTTCATGTTAATTATTGCGAAAAAGAGCAAAATCTTGAATGTTAACTTTGTTAGGCCTATCAGAACAAGAAGTCTATTTCTTTACTACAATCCATTACAACAGTTTCTACTATTCACAAGCTCAAAAATATAATACACATTATAGATATTCATTCGCTGCTCTCACTCAGTATGCTCCTACTTTACAGAACAATTCATGGTATGAAAAAAGCTAGGCCCGCAAGGAGTTGTTCCTTGATGTCAAAGGATGATGCACTACATTAGGTATATCACACTGTATTGCTAGCCGATAGTAGTTACTACCACAAACAAAATAATTACTCAACACACAGCCTTACACTATTTTTCCATGAATTTTTACAACAATGCTAAACAGTTTGCTCTCACAAAATGTTCTCTTTTCTTTCTACCACAATACTCATTATATCTTTTGTTTTACAACAAATCAACATGAGTGGTGCCTTCAGCACAATTGAGACTTTATTCTGCCAACCATAGCTATTTTGTTGTACAGAATGCCAACTGTTGTGCTATATGTAACAAAAAGATATCATGCCTGCATGGCAGCCTATTATACTTTACCCTCTGTTAACTAATGTAGACTTGCTTCATCTCTTTCTTCCGATAAACACCTTAGCTTTAGCCATCATAAAAAGCATGTAATAAATAGTTTATGTAGAGGTCTATTTAGTCCATTATGCTCACAGCATATAACCTACTATTATACAATTGGATCCATAAAACCATGTTAACTTACCCTTCTACTTTCGCCTGTTTGCAAATTTCCAAACAATATTATTCATATACTGTTATCCAAAAATTAGTTACTTAATCCATATACACTTCATATTATTTATCGCTACCTAAGTAGACAGCAATAACAAACTAAAAAATTAGCTCGCTCAATTGGCTAAACATACCAAACATGCTCATGGGCAGCGAACAAATAACGTTTTACCTCACTTCCTTTATTACACAGTTGACCTGCCAAACTGGCTTGCGCGGGGTGGCGTCGCGCATACGCAGCTAGTACTATTTGTATTCGGTGTCATTTCGCAGACCGAGGGACGGCTCCAGGTACGGGCAGCGGAGCCGGGTCGGCACAGTGGGGGCCCATGCTGGGCCGGAGGCAGGCCAAAGGTTGGGCTGGGCTAGAGAAAAGGCCAGAGTGGGCTAGGCCGAGCCCAAACGAGATTTTGAATTTTTGGAAAATTTGAAATTGGGTAATAGGGCTTGGGGAATCACCGAATCAGGTTAGCGCAGGTTAGGGTAGGGGTGCAATCAGATTGGATTTAGGCAGATATTGCCGTTACCATATCCTAACCCATATTTTTTTCCTCCGAATTCAGTATCGAATACGGTCAGCTTGGATACGAATACGAATTCAGAATATGCGGATTTTCAGAAACGGTAAGATCAGGACGGATACTTGACAGATTCGTATCGAACAACGGATAGTATAGACAGATATCACATGCATACAAAACGATACATTTAACATAAGTTTGCATCACAATACAAGTTCAATATAAGTGGTAAATTGATATATACAATTCATTAACCAACAGTCTACTACGACACAAATTCAACATAACGATTAACAACATAAGTGATAAATTCATGCATAACATAAGTTCCATAACCACAAATACAAGAAACAAGTTCAAGTGTTCAACATATGATTGTAGATTTCCAGAAAAGCTTTATAAACTTTCGTAATAGTCATTCAGTTATAGTCTCACATGAATACAGGATGACTTGATCAACTATGTCCTCCTCTTGTCTTGCAAAATTCCAAGCATAGCATAAATATCATAATATGGTTTCCGGGGGGATAGTGAGTGCTCCTAGAAAAATAAGAAATATCAAACCACCATTGAATGGCATGCATGCTTTGGTTTCGCATAGGATGAAGTCTACTTATCTGACTAAAAATTGGTTTTGGTAATTAATGAAATTTATGAATATGGGACTAATATGTTTGTTGAGAATTGCATTGGTAATTCTCACAGGTGTACGTATGTCGAGTGTAAGCTGCATGCGAAAGGATGAAAATGACATCAAGGTGGATCAAAAACAAAGGTATAAGAAATATAGGGTCCCCTTTTTTTTACCGGTATTAGGAGAAAAGTTGAAAAACAGGATTACAGGATAGTCGTTGTACTATTAAGAGGGATCGTTGAAAGTACCTTGATAGCATATTCTTGTGCCATTTGGATCATTCTAGGATCATACATGCACATAACATTATGTTTAAAAATAAACTGTGCTCTCTCAGAAAAATCGAAAGTACCGCTGTATAAACCGCGAAACTAGCGGAGTTCGGTAGTACCGCCATGCAAACTGCGGAACTACCGGACCATGGTAGTGTTAGTGATATGCCCTAAAGGCAACATGGAGATGTTGTATATATCACATACTATGTTTATGATACATTACTTTGTTCCTTGGAATAGACATCATCATTATTGATCAATAAGTATGTGACTTATTCATGAGACTCTTAAATACTAAGATGTTGCTATTTCTAAATGATCCCTGATCGTATATCATATGAGGAACAAATATGATTCAAAGACAAAGATCAGCATATGTATTGATTGATGATCATGTCTCATGGATCATGGTATGGTGATACCAAATCAATAATATGGACATGTGTTAGTGAACATATGTTGGATAGACTGCCATGAGACAACTGCAGAGATTCCATGTGTCATCGCTGGTCTCAAGTAGTGTTTATGTAGAGTCCTTAGACTTGAGATCATCATGGTTCCCAACATGAGTAGTAGCTTATTTTGGGACTACTAAACACTACTCCGAATCGGGTAGTCATAAAAGTAGTCTTCGGGTTTGCCATGAAACATGTAGTGGGATGTGAATGATCAAGATAGAATTTGCCCCTCCTTATGGGAGAGATATCTCGGGCCTCGATGTAATGGATTATGAAAGTGCATGGCCATGCCAAGGTGATTGAAGAGTCAATCACGAGTTTATAATCCATCACGGAATCGAGAGAGTGATTGAGCTATTAAGAGGATGACACAAGTCTCGCCTTGAGCTCAATCTATATCGTGAGGCAAAGGGATTCGTACATGAGAGAACATTACGTGTTCACCGATATGATCTTTACATATACTTTGGGGTTAATATGTCTTACTAGAGGCCGCTATTAACATGGTAACGGAAAGACGCGTTTCGGTCACGACCAAGTATACGTGAACCTCTGGTCGCACGCTTAACGGGTTGGAACACTAATTCGAATATGATTCGGATATGGGCTCAATTCGGATAGAGATCCGAATAGACTCCTATTGGGCCTCGGTCCACGAGGCCCACGTGAGGAGGTCTATATATATGGAGGCGGGGCGGAGGATTCGTGCTGTTAACATCTAGCAAAACCCTAGCCGCCACCTCCCGAGCCAAACCCTAGCCGCTCACGAGTGCTAGTACACTCGCGATCGGCGTTCGACCCGGACGTGTGGATACCGGTGGAGGCGCTGCTCGTTGCAGTGCTGATCGGCGTGCGTGGAGGAGACGATCTGTTCGGGACGATCGGCTACTTCCACTACTACCTCGACGCGCGTGATTGGATCGGTTTCCAATTCTTCTTCCGCTGCGCTGCGCATCTAAGTGGTAACGATCCATGATCCTTCCTTAGCATGATGTTCTTGGGTGCGCGGTAGAAAAGTTTTGTTTTCTGCTTCCGTAGCCTACGCGTATTCCTTTAGTGGTATCAGAGCCATCTTGCTTAGTTTGCAATCTGGATCAGCGCATATGTTGATATGCGATAGTAGTAGATTGGATCTATTACAGTCTAAATCAGGTAGCACGGGTTGATGAGATCAATCGGTCATAAGGGGTTGAAATAGGTATGAGTTGATAGCATCATAAGGCCAAAAAGATTAGTTCGTGCTCCTTCTTTGATGTACGCGCGACTTGCCCCTACCGGCTGGAATCACCATCGGAGCTAATCGCACGCGACAATCGATGGATCGAGCCAACAGATCGAGGTCTTGTGTTGTCGTCTCCTCAAGTATACCGATCGCGATGATCAATATGATTGATCGGGACCGCCGTGTGTATCCCCCCTTGTATAGCATCTTGGGTTCATATCGTTAGGTAGAATGCGATTCTACGTCTAACTTGTTTTTGCAGAGAATGATGTGAATAGTATGGCCCTATAGCTCATTTGAATGTATGAGATGTATGTGATGCATGTAACATTCGTTCATGGCCTGCGTGTCATGATTATTACAGCTATTGTTAGCTGTATATATTGTATTTAACGACCTGCGTGTCGACCTTAATGCTTGAATCTATCTTTGTAATCTTCAATTTCTAGCTATTATAGGTAGTAGCCTAGTTTTGAGGTTACAAGCTTTTAAGCATGGTGGCCTAAAGGAGTGATGTGGAGGATGGAGATCGTCTACACCTACTTGGAGATGGATATCACCATTTTTGGGCCATACTATTTCACAGTTAAATGTGTTTATCTATGATGTTATCTATCTTATTCTTATGCAATGATATATGTGATATGTTGCTTTAGTAGGATAGAATCCCTCTTAAAATTAGGTGTTAATGCCCTTCCATATGTTGCACCAAAGATAATGATCACCGCATGGTAGGTCTACCAAAGTAGAGTGCCATCGGTTATCATCATCATTTGGGGTAGATGTCGGACATCTACATGCGGAAGCATTTGGTTTACTTAACAAGGTTATCAAAATAGTTTTGGACCTTGGGGCATAGATTGGGGCCGAGGCATACTGATGTCACCCAAAGTAGAGTCACATAGGGATGTGATTAGCAAAGTGTTGCTTACCCATGTCACTAGTTTTCTAGCCGTGATGCCAAAGCTCACTAGGAATTAGTGAAATGAGGATCTTTACCCACTATGTAACTTAGAGGAGTTTTGTTGCAAAACTCATATTGGGAGTCTTTTGCTAAATAGTTTAATAAAAGATGAACATAAACATAGTGCTAAACTTTGCATATTCTTGTGTTGTAGATCATGTCACTAACGCCGCATCCAAGTACTTTTAATTTGCGATCTGTTCTTGAGAAAGAAAAACTCAATGGAACAAACTTTTGGATTGGTATCGCAACTTGAGAATTGTTCTCAAGCAAGAGCGCAAGGAGTATGTCCTTGAGTCTCCTTACCCGAAGACTTGCACGATAATGCTACCGTGGCTGCACGGAGAGCTTATGAGAAGCAAGCGAATGATTGCCTTGATGTGAGTGTCTCATGCTTGCCACAATGTCCTCTCGAGCTTGAAGCAATATGAGAACACAGTGCCTACAATATCATTGTGGGGCTACGTGGTATGTTTGAGAACCAAGCAAGGGTGAGAGGTTCAATACTTCAAAGTCCTTATTTGCGTGCGAGGCTTGCGAAGGAATCCGTCGACCCTCATGTGATTAAGATGATTGGCTACATTGAGAGTCCGGAAAAGCTTGGTTTTCCCTTAGCCAAGAGTTGGCTACGATGTGATTCTCCGCCGCTCCCGAGCTTTGAGCCATTCATAATGAACTTTAACATGAACAACTGGACAAGACCCGGGCCGAGTTGCATGGGATGCTAAAATCTGCGAGGATAGCATTAAGAAAAGCAATCATGTGATGATGATGCGAGAAAGGCAAGAGCAAGCCCTATGTCAAGAGAAGCGCGGTCAAAGAAAGAAAGCTCCCGATGCGATCGCGAGCGGTTCTAAGGCCAAGAAAGACAAGAAGGGCGATGCTCATCCTCATGCGATTGTTACTATCTGTAAGCAATCGGGACATTGGAAAAGGAACGCCCAAAGTACTTGGAGGATCTTGAGAAGAAGAAGGAAGTATGACTTCCACTCGGTATAAATGTTATAGAAATCAATCTTGCTACTTCTTCCACTAATTCTTGGGTATTTGATACGGATCGGTTGCTCACATCGCAAATCGTTGCAGGGGCTAATAAGAAGTAGAAGTTTGAGGAGGAGCGAAGTGGATCTTCGCGTTGGCAATGGAGCAAAAGTTGCTGCGGTAGTGTTGGCACCATGCCATTGTCTTTACTTTCGAGATTAGTTTTGGAATTGAATAATTGTTATTGTGTTCCATCTCTTTCAAAGAACATTATTTCTGCTTCATGTTTGCAAGCAGAAGGTTATGACTTTAAATCTATGGACAATGGTTGTTCTCTTTATTTCAAAGATATGTTCTATTGTCATACTCCATTGGTGAATGGGTTATACGTTCTTACTCTTGAAGGGTCACCGGTCTATAACATTAATGCAAAGAGGCAACGTCCAATGATTTGAATCCACGTTTATTTGGCACTCGCCGCTTAGGTCACATAAATGAGAAACGCATGCGAAGCTCCATAGAGATGGTATTCGCACTAATTTGATTTTGAATCATTAGAGACATGCGAATCTTGTTTACTTGGCAAGATGACAAAGGCACCTTTCACCGGTCAAGGTGAACGGACAAATGACTTATTGGCACTCGTACATACTGATGTATGTGGACCAATGAGCTTAACAGCCAGAGGTGGTTTTCAGTACTTCATAACTTTTACTGATGACTTTAGTAGATATGGGTATATCTACCTGATGAAGCATAAGTCCGAATCCTTTGAAAAGTTCAAGGAATTCCAAAATGAAGTGCAAAATCATTTAGGCAAGACAATCAAGTTTCTACGATCTGATCGTGGAGGCGAGTATTTGAGCCATGAGTTTGGCAATCATCTAAAGGATTGTGGAATTGTTCCACAATTGACTCCGCCAGGAACACCTCAATGGAATGGGGTATCTGAACGGAGAAATCGCACCTTATTAGATATGGTGCGCTCCATGATGAGCCAAAGTGATCTTCCGTTGTCTTTTTGGGTGCGCTCTTGAAACGACCGCGTTCACACTAAACGAGGTTCCATCAAAATCAGTGGAAAAGACACCATATGAGATGTGGACAGGACAACGTCCTAGCTTGTCTTTTCTTAAGATTTGGGGATGTGAGGCTTATGTAAAACGTTTACAATCTGATAAGCTCACTCCTAAATCTGATAAATGCTTCTTTATCGGGTATCCTAAGGAAACAAAAGGATATTACTTTTATAATCGAGGAGAAGGCAAAGTGTTTGTCGCCCGGCATGGTGTCTTCTTAGAGAAAGAGTTTCTCTCAAGAAGGGATAGTGGGAGCACAGTGCAACTTGAAGAAATTCAAGAAACACCTGATAACGTTTCAGCTCCTACGTAACCACAACAGATGAACAAACCGTTGAAGAACTCATTGTGGACACACCAAACCACGTAGGTCGAAAGGTCACGTCGTGCACCTGAGAGGTACATGTTCTTGACTACTCAACAACGGGACATATTGTTGTTAGACAACGATGAGCCTAAGACCTATGAAGAAGCGATGGTGGGACCAGACTCTGAGAAATGGCTTGAAGCCATGAGATCCAAATTGAATCCATGCACGATAATCAAGTTTGGAACTTGGTTGATCCACTGATGGTATTAAAACCATTGAATGCAAATGGGTTTTAAGAAAAGATAGACATAGATGGAAATGTTCACATCTATAAAGCGCGATTGGTGGCCAAAGGTTTCAAACAAATTCAAGGTATTGATTATGATGAAACTTTTTCGTCCGTCGCAATGCTAAAGTCTATTCGGATCATTCTAGCGATTGCTGCATATTTCGACTATGAAATATGGCAAATGGATGTCAAAACAGCTTTCCTTAATGGAAATCGAGTGAGGATGTGTACATGACACAGCCCACGAGTTTTGTCGATCCGCAATCGCTTGGAAAGATATGCAAGCTCCAAAGATCCATTTATGGATTAAAGCGAGCATCTCGGAGTTGGAACATTCGTTTTGATGAAGTAATCAAAGGGTTTGGTTTCATCAAGAGCGAAGAAGAGCCTTGTGTTTACAAAAGGCTAGTGGGAGCGCACTCGTATTTCTCGGTCTTATATGTGGATGACATATTACGATCGGAAATGACATTCCTTTGTTCGAATCTGTTAAGTCTTCATTAAAAATAGTTTCTCTATGAAAGACTTAGGAGAGGCAGATATATTCGGGCATCAAGATCTATAGAGATAGATCAAAAGGCTAATTGGATTAAGCCAAGATACGTACATTGACAAGGTGTTGAAAAGGTTCAATATGCATGATTCTAAGAAAGGTTTTCTACCTATGTCACATGGTATAAATCTTAGCAAGAATCGTGTCCTAGTACACCGATGAGCGGGATAAAATGAATGCGATTCCATATGCTTGGCTATTGGGTCCATTATGTATGCCATGCTTTGTACACGTCCGGATGTTTCGTATGCTTTAAGTGCTACGAGTAGATACGATCGATCGGTGAAAGTCACTGGATTGCCGTAAAGAACATCTTGAAGTACTTGAGAAGAACTAAAGATGTGTTTCTTGTCTATGGAGGTGAGGAAGAGCTCGTTGTAAATGGTTACACCGATGCTAGCTTCCAAGCCGACAAAGATGATTTTAGATCGCAATCTGGATTTGTGTTCTGCTGAATGGCGGTGCGGTAAGTGGAAGAGTTCCAAGCGGCAGACGGTTGCTGATTCTACAACAGGTTTAGTACATAGCAGCTTCAAGCGCCAAAGAGGCATGTTTGGATCAAGAAATTTATTTCGAGATTGGTGTGATGGCTAGTGCCTCCAGCCCAATGGACCTCTCTGTGACAATAGTGGGGCCATTGCACAAGCCAAGGAGCCTAGATCGCACTGAAGTCCAAGCACATTTCTACGGCGATTTCATCTCATCCGCGAGATAGTGGAGAGAGCGATGTGAAGATATGCAAAGTACAAACGGATTTGAACATTGCAGATCCGTTGACAAAGCCGCTTCCCCCAAAGCATGAGGCTCACACTAGGGCAATGGGTATTAGATACCTACATGGTTGACTCTAGTGCAAGTGGGAGATCTGTAGTGATATGCCCTAGAGGCAACATGGAGATGTTGTATATATCACATACTATGTTTATGATACATTACTTTGTTCCTTGGAATAGACATCATCATTATTGATCAATAAGTATGTGACTTATTCATGAGACTCTTAAATACTAAGATGTTGCTATTTCTAAATGATCCACGATCGTATATCATATGAGGAACAAATATGATTCAAAGACAAACATCAACATATGTATTGATTGATGATCATGTCTCATGGATCATGGTATGGTGATACCAAATCAATAATATGGACATGTGTTAGTGAACATATGTTGGATAGACTCGCCATGAGACAACTGCAGAGATTCCATGTGTCATCGGTTGGTCTCAAGTAGTGTTTATGTAGAGTTCTTAGACTTGAGATCATCATGGTTCCCAACATGAGTAGTAGCTTATTTTGGGACTACTAAACACGACTCCGTGAATCTGGGTAGTCATAAAAGTAGTCTTCGGGTTTGCCATGAAACATGTAGTGGGATGTGAATGATCAAGATAGAATTTGCCCCTCCTTATGGGAGAGATATCTCTGGCCCTCGATGTAATGGATTATGAAAGTGCATGGCCATGCCAAGGTGATTGAGGAGTCAATCACGAGTTTATAATCCATCACGGAATCGAGAGAGTGATTGAGCTATTAAGAGGATGACACAAGTCTCGCCTTGAGCTCAATCTATATCGTGAGGCAAAGGGATTCGTACATGAGAGAACATTACGAGTTCAAATGATATGATCTTTACATATACTTTGGGGTTAATATGTCTTACTAGAGGCGCTATTAACATGGTAACGGAAAGGCGTTTCCGGTCACGACCAAGTATCGTGAACCTCTGTGGTCACACGCTTAACGGGTTGGAACACTAATTCGAATATGATTCGGATATGGGCTCAATTCGGATAGAGATCCGAATAGACTCCTATTGGGCCTCGGTCCACGAGGCCCACGTGAGGAGGTCTATATATGGAGGCGAGGGGAGGGATTCGTGCTGTTAACATCTAGCAAAACCCTAGCCGCCACCTCCCGAGCCAAACCCTAGCTGCTCACGAGTGCTAGTACACTCGCGATCGGCGTTCGGCCGGGCGTGTGGATACGGTGGAGGCGCTGCTCGTTGCGATCTTGATCGGCGTGCGTGGAGAGACGATCTGTTCGGGATGATCGGCTACTTCCACTACTACCTCGACGCGCGTGATTGGATCGGTTTCAATTCTTCTTCACACGCTGCGCGTCTAAGTGGTAACGATTCATGATCCTTCCTTAGCATGATGTTCTTGGGTGCGCGGTAGAAAAGTTTTGTTTTCTGCTTCCGTAGCCTATGCGTATTCCTTTAGGTAGCACCGGATTTTTCAGGGGTACGTTTTTCCAGAGAGCAACCTCGCTGGGACTTGGGCTTGCCTAAATCGGTAGTACCGGAGTTCACACGGCGGAACTACTGCAGTGCGGTAGTACCGTGCCAGAAAGTGGAACTACCGATGTTCGGAAGTACCAGCCTATTCCAACAGTACATTTTTTTCAGAGAGCACTCCTGAGAAAACTTAGTTGGCAGAAATTGGAAGTACCGGCAAGTACGCAGCGAAAACTTATAACGGTGATAGTACCACACCGACTTTCAATGGCTATTTCTGACGTTTTGACAGAGTCGTTACTGTGTGCTACAGTACATTGCGGTAGTGGTTATTTTTTAATATATGTCACATAGACCTTCAAAGGGCATGAAGCTAGTGACACACTCCAGTGTATCCACTTCAATAAACTTGATACACTGGATATGCTGCACTTGTTAGCTACAAGGTCTATTTGGAAGGCCCATAACTCACTGCAGTTAATTTTTTTTCTTAGAACAGAGATGGCGTCCACACAGTCTTCATCATCGTTATCTCGGTCTCACACTCCCAAGATTGGGAAAACTAAGCGTGGGCGAGGAGTATCGAAAAGGCCAGATGGCCGAATGACCATCACGGTGGTCTCTCCGGATAGGGTCCGTCTGCAACCGAAGAAAGCAGTGGCATCATTTCCGACTACCTACGGGATAATTGGAAGGGAACAAGTCCCCATCACCATAGCAAGCTGGAGAGAGTTGTCAAAGGATCACAAAAATAATCTATGGGAGGAAGTTACAAATTCGTTCGAGATCCCAGCAGAAGTACAGGGGCTCGTGCGACGGCACGCGCTCCTCGCAATGGGAAAAGCATGGAAGAATTTTAAGGGAACTCTTGTGACGCAGTACGTGGCCAAGGATCTCACGCCCTTCACGAAGTATCCTTTCGTGTCGCCGGAAACATAGGAGGCCTTTGTACAGATGAAGACAACGACCAAATTTGAACAACAAAGTGTGGCACGCAAGGCTATCCAATCACAAAACACCCACCCTCACAGACTCGGCACCGCTGGGTATGCGGGTAAAATCCCGCAGTGGAGGATGCAAGACGAGGTCGCACTCCGATCGGAGGCCTCCCCGCTATTTGCCGGGATCGCAAACGAGTGCGCTCGAAACTGGTTAGAGCGAGGTCATCAACCACATCTTTGAGTGTCTCTTTCAAAAACCCCGCAGATGAGTAAGTGTCCCAACACCTGGTAAAATATGTTAAACTACATAGTTGTTAACACCTTTTGAACTTCATGGGTTCAAAAATAACAAGATTAATTGTCTCTTGCAGCAATTATTAACTACCGAATCTTTTCATGACTCTTTTCAAGAATACAGGGAGAGATATTTACTATCACAGGCCTTGGGAAACAAGGAGCACCCAGGTCACATACGAGGCTTAGGGGTTTACGTATCTTGGAAGCACGGATTTCCATATTACTCCGAGACATATAGGAGTAGGAAGATATCCGAGGCGTACCGCAACGAACAAATAAAACAGGAACTTCATGCTCAACTTCAGGAACAACTATCTGCCTCACTTCAAGAGCAGACTGCCTCACTTCGAGGAGAGATAGATTCATTGAGGGAAGAAACTGAGACAAGTCCGCAACCAATCGCAACCCACCCCTACTACTGCGGTACCCAGTCCCCCTCAATGTCGCAGTAGCTGCGCGTCCACACCAATTACTGAACATATCGATGCCCACTTACCTATCGATGATATTCAGGTAATGCACCTCTTTAGAATACTACATAGATCTCTCTGGTGGACGTCTTAACTCATCTTATGTCGTTATGTAGGAGCCCATGCCTTGCATCCTCAGAGTCAGGCTTGTTGGCTCTATTCCCGTTAATGCTGGGAGGGGGATGGCGTATCCATTACTGTCAAGGACGTTGGTGCACGGTGTACAAGTAGAGACCGGTTTCATAAAGGTCCAGGTGGACATGATTAATGATATTTTAAAGACCGTCCCTCTTGAGAAGCCCCCAAACAAAGAGATTAAAACATTAGGGGATGCTGTCCACACATTCGTTCAGTGGCCCAAGAGGGACATCGCCCTTGACTTGTCCGTGCCACGATCTCCACATCCAGTGTCCCAAGAGGGACATCGCCCTGGACCTATCACATCGGCTCCGGTGGCTTCACTTCCAACTCCGGTTCGGAAGTCTGTTGCATCGGCTCCCGCCGAGATGCCACCGAGAACGTCTCGTAAGCGAGGCTCTAAGACTTAAGGGAAGAAAAATAAGGCTCCCGTGCCAAAGAAGTTTGTTCTAGGAATGTCGTTGGTCTCTGAGTCACAATTACCCGGGCTTGGCATGATTTGCAATGCATTACATGCCTGGTACATGCAGAAGTCCAACATGAAGCCAATCCGGCAGAGTGCATTCACACTGAAATATACAGAGTAGCATTTCCTCCACGACACAGGCTACATCGTCGTGACAATCGAAGACTTGTTTTTACTATTCAATCTCGACGAACTCGACGCCTCACTTCTACGATGCTGGACACTGTAAGTGTACTGTACAATGAAGTTCTACATTCACGTTATACCGATAAATGTCATTACTCTTTCCTTATGTATAGATCCATGATCCAACAAATCCGACGCTCGCGACAACCAGTGGGTTTTCTCGACCCTCACTTGGTCTCCGAGCAAGTTATCAACGATAATGAATCCTTCATGCAAGATTACATAACGAGGGGATTGCTTGCTCATATCGACAAGGAGTACGTCATGTTTCCTTTCAATCAAGGGTAAGTGTTTCACTAGTTACCACATATGTTTTATTTGTACTTTACATGCAGCATGAACTTAGGATTAATCACTATGGTGACACACATGACTAGGCAACACTAGATTTTGATTATGATTGTACCAAAGTGGAGTAAGATAATATACCTTTATTCCCTACTTAGGAGCAACAACGACTTCAGTCGTGTGCAACAAGTACTTAAGAAGTAAACTCATTTCGTCCATACATAACTCTATTGTAATATTTCCTTCGTTTGCAACGGCCGAGGCTAACTTTTTTGAATCACATAGCTCCTTTATCGCTTATGTTGCCCACGGAGGAAGACACAACAAATCTAGTGATACGTTGCGACACAACACACGATTTTCGGTACCCGCTACAACACAACAATCCTACATCACACTTTGTTATAATGCCTCTAGAATTGACAATACCTATGTACGTAATTCTATTTTTGCAGTGCCACCAGCAGCTACTGGGCAACGTACGTGGATTCTACGTTTGCCGTCATATGAAAGAAATCATGGATAGTAAGATCAATGATCCAGAGATTTGTCATGTCCTTCCAATAATTATTATTTTCTGATTATATATGTATACACACACACACACGCTAATTAATGACTTATTGCTCGTAGCGACAGGGGGTGGATTTCAACGAAAGTACATATGATCTTGACCAACTCATTGAAATTCGTGCAACACTCTCTGAGTTCTTAGTAGCACGGTGTATAAATAAGGTTGGAGAGTTCTACCCCGGCAATGGTGATAATTAGATGTTGAAACATTGGATTCGATTATACAAATCACTCAGTTGTGTTTAATCAAACAATTCATTTGTCATAACAGTGTAACGATTTTTATTCTATATATGTATGTGATCTGCTGGCCGTTTGTTACATTCATAATTCACTTTGAGTTGCAATTAACTTATCTGTGTAACTTTGAATTGCAATGTATGTGATTCATTTGTTAGATCTGTGTAATCTGCAATGTATGTGATTCTATATATGTTGTAATCTTTTTGCTTGCTTTCAGAGGGCATGGCTAGCATATCCTAAGGCTAGCCAAAAAATGGCAAATAAAACTGCTGTTCCAATTGCTATCACAGATGGTTCGTTGTTAAAAACCGTCTATGATATGAACATATCACAGACGGTTCTTGTTACTAACCGTCTGTGATACACAATATCACAGACGGTTAGTATCAAGAACCGTCTGTGATATTGTGTGTATCACAGACGGTCGTTGTTTTTAACTGTCTGTGATAATCTATTATCATAGACAGTTTTTTTATAAAAAAATCGTCTGGGAAAGGCAACTATCACAGACGGTTTTTCATAAAAACCATCTATAATGTAAGTTATCACAGACGGCTGCCAAGCCATCTGTAATAACCACCTATTATCACTGACACATAAAAACAGACGGTTCGAAAACCGTCTGTGATGACGGTTCTGAACCATTTGTGATAGGCATGTCTGTAGCAGTGTTATGTATATTGAAATAACGAAAAATTTATCAATATACCATATTTGACTTAGATATAATTTGCCAAACTGTCTATCTCTAATGATTTCTATACTAAGAATCTTATTTGCTGCGCCGAGATCTTTCATCTCAAATTAACTGTTTAATTATGCCTTCAACTTTGCAATTTTGGCCTTGTCTTTTGCAGTAATCAACATATAGGAGAAAATAAATAGCTAGACCATTAACAGTCTTCAAATAAACACAGCTATCATAATTGGATCTTTTAAAATCTTAAGATATTATAAAGGAGTCAAACCTCTTGTACCATTGTCTAGATGACTGCTTCAACCCATAAAATTCTCCTTTTTCAAAACTACAAAACCTTCTGGTTGCTCCATATAAATGTCTTATTCTAATTCCCCATGTAAGAATACGGTTTTCACATCCAATTGTTCAAGCTAATAATCATGCATAGCCACAATACTGAGTAAAGTGTGAATAAAACTATGTTTCATAATAAGGAAAAAGGCATCTGTAAAATCAATACCTGGAATTTGACTGTATCCTTTGGCAACTAGTCTTGCTTTGTACCTAATCTCTTCGGTTGGTGAAACGCTTTCTTTTTCTTGAAGACCTATTTGCAGCGAATAGATTTCTTCTCAATTGGTAACTTGACTAGCTCCCAAGTGCTATTCTTGTCAAGTGATTTCCATCTTATCATGCATGACAGTCATCCATCTTTTTGAATCATTAGAAGAGATTGCCTCTGAATATGATGAAGGTTCTGTAGTACCTTCAATTTTTTCTGCCATATTTAAACAGTAAATCACAATATTGGCTTCTTCAATCAATCTTTTAAGAGGCTGAATGATCCTTCTTTCTCTATTAACTACAATGGAACATTGTGTTGGTGGTGCAACAATAGAAACTTCTAGAATATTTTCCTTGTTGATTTCTGGTATAGATCCTGAATCAATAATATGGTCCACCTGCACGCTTGATTGTTTCTCAATGGAAAAATTAATAGATGATTTATCAAGCAACATAGCAGACCCATCAAAAAGTAATAGTTTCAGGATTCCACAATTTATATCCTTTCACACCAGTTTTATAATCAAGAAAAATGCACCTAATTTCTCTAGATTCTAATTTACCGTTGTTGACATGAGCATCAGTAGGACAACCAAATATTCTTAAGTTTGAATAATCTGCTGGAGAACCAGATCATACCTCAATTGGAGTCTTCTTATAAATAGCCAAATTTAGTGACCGATTAATCAAATAACAAGTAGTGGAATCGGTTTCGCCCATGAACTCCTAGATAATTCAGAGTTTGATAACATGCAACGTACCTTCTCCATGATAGTTCTGTTCATGCGTTCGGCCACACCATTTTGTTGAGGAGTGCCTGGAATGGTATAATGTCTCACAATACTTTCTGACTTGCATAATGCTTCAAATTCTTCTAAACAAAACTCCAAGTCATTGTCGGTACAACTTCTTGACATGCTTGCTAGTTTATCTCTCAATTACAATCTTTCACTTCTTGAATATCTTGAATACATCCAATTTATACTTGACAAAGTATGTCCAAACTATTCTTGAGTAATCATCAATAATGGTAAACATGTAGCTTATACCTCTAAGTGACGGTACGTAGGATTTTCCCTATAAATTGGAGTGAACATAATATAATATGCCTTTTGTAGAGTGAGTCGCAGTGCTGAATTTTACTCTCTTTTGCCTGCTGAAAACACAATATTCATAAAACTTCAACTTATCGATGCTTTGACCATCAAGAATTCATGTTTTGCATAATTCCATCATTCCAACTTCACTCATATGCCCCATACGCATATACAAAAGATTAGTAGCATCAGCATCGAATGATTTATTTGAGACAACAATAATATTATCTAAAATTGTAGTGCCTTGGAGATGATATAACTTGGCAGCCTTCATATCACCCTTTATCACAACAAGAGAACCTTTTGTTACCTTCAAAACTTCACCTCCACCTAAATACTTGTATCTTTTAGCATCAAAAGTACTCAAAGAGATAAGATTTCTATTCAAATTCGGAATAAGATGATCATCCAACAAAGTTCTGATGGTGCAATCAAACATCTTGATCTAGATAAAACCAATGCTTGCAACCCTGTATAGTATTTTATTACCCATTAACACAGATCCACTTAGCGTAGCTTCATAGGTAACGAAGCACTCACGGTTCGGGCTCATGTGGAAAGTATAGGTTGAATCAAGAATCCATTCATCGTTGATTTTGTAATTACCGACAAAGTCAACAAGAACATCTCCATCAGAACCTTCTTTGGTGACAACAGTGGCTCTAGATTCATCTGCTTGTTGATCCTTCTGAAATTATTATTCCTTTTCTCCTTGTTCTACAATTTTCAGTACTCGGAAATGTCATAACCATCCTTCTTACAATACATGTATGACTTTTTGTTCCTGGATTAGATTTGCATATGTATCTGCTTTTACTTCTGTATCTTGAATTGCCGTTTGAACCTTTCTCGTATTGCCTGCCGTAGACAGACAAATTTTCTGCATATGTACTTGAACTTTCACTAGGAACCATAAATTTCATCTTTTCCTTAGTATACAGAGCTTCATAAACTTCACTGAGAGTAAAAGTATCTCTGCTATATAGAATAGTATCTCTAAAAGTAGAGTATGAACTGGGCAGAGAGCATAGCAAGATAAGACCCAAATCTTTATTATCATACTTTACCTCCATAAACCCAAGATCAGCAATAACTTCCTTAAAAGTTATTAGGTGGTCCAATAATGAGGCTCTCTCCGTCATCTTGTGGGAATAAAGCTTCTACTTCAAATGCATCTTGCTAGTCAGATCATTGATCATGCAAATCTGTTCTAGCTTCAGCCATAATGCGGCGGCGGATGTCTTCTTCAAAACCTCTTGTAAAATATTATTTAATAGATGAAGATGAATTTGAGATAAGGCCTCACGATCTTTACGTTGCTTCTCATCGGCGGACAATGTGGCCGGCATCTTGTTGATCCCCAAAAGTGTATCATATAAATCAAGTTGTGATAAAAATAGATCGCATCTTAACTTGCCATAGAGAAAACTTTGTGTCATGATCCAATAGAGGAAGATTATACTTCAAAGTCGCCATACGGAAGAAATCCAAAATTTAATGATACTAATTTTATGTGTACCTAGCAAAATTCTTGCAAGGAAAACCCCTGGTATGAATCTCAGGTGCGCATAGCAATTTTAGTCAAAAAGTACTAATAAACAAAAAAAGGCAAACTACAGAATCTGAAAGACCTTCTGGACGTGTCGCCTAATTCTTGAATGATCATGCTGCTCTTCCCAACTTGTTGCACATGAACCGATGGGGGAGAGCAGGGCGCTGGCTTGCTTCTCTTGACGTCTACATGTTTCACATCTGGCCAAAGACTTTTTTCTTTGGAATTGACGCTTGCATGCAACTTACGTGTTCTCACTGATCGAAGATGCCGAGGTCAAGATGCCACTTTTCACGAGGACGGAGACACGACGTGCGTGAGACCGGAGGTCAAAACGCTGCTTTTAATGAGGATGGCGAAGAAATCGAACCCACCTCGATTTCGACGAATAGTAATGACGTCGAACCAGTAGAAACTTTTTTCTCTCAAATTTCTCAGATTCTAAATCCCTGTGCTCTGATACCATTTGTTATAAATAATGCACAGAAAAAATAGAGACGAGAGATACAAATTTTTACGTGAAAACTCTTACAGGAAAAACCATAGGCGCTCAAAGTCAAATCACTGTAATGAGGAGATATTATAATGGAACGCTTCTTCCTATAGGCTAATGGAGTACATATATAGTGTGAGAGAACCGAGTCCCACATAGAGAGAAAACTGAATCAGAGTTGGTTGCTATAGATTAATACCACGTATGATACAAACTGCGTATACACCTATCATGTCACATCTGACATAAGGCAATGAAGTGTCCTACATGGATACGATATAAATTTGGATCAACTTTTCAACAAAGACAATACGAACACCTGACTCATTGAAGAAGTTTCTTCACTCCTCTTGCTACTGTCTCATTTTGGAGATACGGCATGGGGTCACGAGTGTATCACCTAGCCCACTCTTTTTGCTCCTGTCATGCGTATGCATTTCTCTCTTATTTTTTTTGCACTACTTGTTTTTTCCTTCTAAAAGCTACTATTATTCATTTTTAGCTAAAAAGCATAAAATACAGCCAAAAGCTGTCGGTCAAAGTCAGTACATCACCCCCAAAACCTGGGAATCGTTTGAACCCCAGGACGCTTTCGTAGTTTCCTAATGGAACCTACTGAGCTGATAGCATGACGTCCAGATGGTGAGCAAACTTGTTGACATGGCGAGTAGTCAGCTTTAAAAGACCGGCAATCAAGTTCGAATTAAATTAAATGGAGAGAAAGAAAAAGGAAATGAAGGAGAAAGGAGCCGGTTAGACCAAATAATGGAAATTAATCGATTCTCTTCTTTCCTAATTACTCTCCTGCCAAAACTACTCCCTAATAAATAATAATCTATTTATTATCCTAATAAATAATTGGCGGCCACATCGGATGCCACCTCGGCGCGGTTGCTGACGTGGCTTGCTGACCGGAGGAGAGGCGCACGGGGACCAAGGGTTGCCGGTGCTCCGGTGGACGGCGGCGCTGGCCGAGTGCACCAAAAGGTAGAGGAGAGCGAGGGGAGGTGATTGGTACCGTGCACGGATCCTGAGGGTGGCCGGTGCGTCGTGTTGGCGTTGAAGGGCGACGGTCGGAGGAGGCTCACAGTGGCGAGGGTGTTCCGGCAGCGGAGGAGCTCGAGGAGGCGGTGGCCGAGATGCGCCTCGCCTTACTGAAGCTCGGAGTGGTGGCGGCGCGGCACGGGAAGCTCCGAGGCGGTGGCGATTGCTCACCGGAATAGCACCGACGGAGAAGGGGGAAACGCATGGGGTGGCGGTGCTAAGGACGAGCCTGAGTGAAATTGAGAGAGGGAGAGGGTGCGGTGTAGAGAGGGGATCCTCGGGGAGGGCTTTATACAGGTCAGGGAGGGGTGGTAACGGTCGCGCGTGGCACGCCGGAGTGAAAACGGGCGGAGGAGTTCAATGTGGGCTTAAATGGGGTTTAAAAGGGGAAAGAATCCGTCGATTGAGCACGGCGGTCATGGGGATTAGTTTCGCATTAGCGCGGGGAATACAACGGAAGGGAATCGAAGCTTTAAAAGCTTCGGTTATCCCTTTAATGGCGGCAGTGGTGGAGGCACGGGGAGGAAGAAGCGGCGGGGACGACGGAACTGGCTGGTGGGTCCCACCTGTCGGCGAGAGAGAAAGAAAGGAAAGAGGGGGGGGGGGCGGTTCGGATATGTGACAAATGGCAATGGGGAAGAGAACGGGCCGTTAGATCGTGGATGAACCGGTAATTGAAAGAGGACGGCCGTTAGATCATGAGTATATCAGACAACAAAGAAAAAAATACTTAAGATGTAGCATATAGTGGCAGCTATTACAGGCACAAGCTGTTAGTTGTAGCGATAATAGTGGCCTATTTTGCAGCCGGGGTTACCCCATAACTTGCGATGTATATTTGATAACCATTGTGCGTGTTTGTGGAGTTTGAAAGGCGTATGAGTTGCAAAATTTGATAATCCAATTTCTGTCCAGGGACAGTTTAACGGGTTTGCATGAACAATCAGACAACTGGACATCTATGATTCGAGTAAAGTAGAATCGGGCTAAGTGGTTAGCAGTTTGATCGGCAATGTGGCCATGGTCAGACCAACTTCTACGGTACGACCGATTTGTATATAGCGGTTGCTATTTTTTTTAGAAAGTAGTGACTGAGAGCTCGAGCTGTCTATGAGGCATCGAAAATGCATCGGATTAATTACTTTTTTTTATTAAAATACCTTATTTATGCTGTTCCATGCACATTTTATACGACACTTTTGCATAAACCTCGTAATACTGCATAACTCATTATAAAACCATATATTATTAGTTTTCATACCGATTAGATTTATATTTTGGGACTTCCAACGATGAAGAACAACGAACGGAATCGGCGTTAGGCGAAGTCACAGAAATAATCCAGGTATTTGGACGAAGTTTTGGGCACTTAGGTAATTAACCTCAAATGGAAATCTCCATGGAGAGCAAAGATTTCAGCAATGGGATCGCCCGCCTCAATTGGATTTGGTACGAGGAAGTTATGGCTCTGGAACTAGCCGGGCAGTACGAGGGAGTCAGGGAGACATATCCTCCTATGATGCCGCCGCCGCTCGTCGGATACGGCCGCGGTCTCCTTCCTTCGCCGGCGAAGGCGACGGGGTTTCCCCACCCACCATGTCCGCACGGGTCACGGCGTATGGCACCATATCTTCGGCCGTCTCCCTCGTTCCATTCCCAGAGGTAATGGACTCCACCGCCGTTTCTTGTCTTGCCGAGGGCCCCCATACCTTCCGTCTGGGATTGCTCAGTTCAGCGATGCTGTTCCGCAATATTAATCGGATTTTTAGGGGTGGGTGCGCCTGGGAATCCATTGGCGAGTCCGTTTGCTGCGGAGATGATTAGTTTTAGCAGAACGGAATCTCGCATCTGCCGAATTCGTTGTCTTGCAACCTTATTCGGGTTGTTCATGTTACAACGCGGACATGAAAAGATCTGAATTTGACCGGAGATTGTTAGCGCAGATAGTTCGGTCGAGTGATTAAATTCTTGTCTCAGTCGTGTTGAAGCTTTTCGATCGACAGGACTGCAACATTGATTGGGACATCTAAGCAGCTGGCCTGTTTGGACGTAGGGAACTATGTAAACTTTTCTAGTTATAAGTGGCACTGCAAATGTACTTTTTAATTCGTTGGTTATTTGTTAGCAGTGGAAAAATATCTTGATTTTGTCAAAATTTCTCAAAAAGTTCATTAGAGAAACCATTTTTGTTTCATATGTATTGTCAGGCTGAAACTTAGATCCAGTTTGCTGGCCACAGAAACTGCTTCCCCATTTGATAAATCTTTAGTCGTGCGGTGGCATGCCATCTAGTTCGTACATTAATCAGTTCTTTGGAGTCCTACCTCCTAAATGTTTGAGACTGGTTAGTTCTTACAAAAGTTCTAACTGGTGCCCAGTTTTCCAATCGGCTCTGGAGGCATTGTAGTTCATTTCAAGAGCATAAAAATCTCTGTATTGATACTTGATTTGCTGACTATCGTCTTGCTTATTCTTGTAGAATTAGTGTTAACTGTTGCCTACGCTTGTTTGAGATGTAAAACTTTTGTACGATTGCATTTGGGGGCACTAACTTATACAACATACACCTGCAATGAATCCCCCATATTCAATTCTATGGTTCTATCTTTTTATTTTGTTCACACTTCTACCTGTGTGGAACCTCAGGTACTTGATACTGATGCAGAATACAATGCTGAAGAGTGCGCTGAGTGCGATGTGTAGGGCTGTGACCAGGGGGAAGTAGTTGTCTTGCAGGCCTAGGTATTCCTCCAAGAACTCCCTCACTGGCTGGTCCGGCTGGGCTGGGACACGGATCAACTCAATGCGGTCACCAAGCTGCGAGAACACAAGCCGGCAGACAGTCCATGCCACTTGGTCTGCCCAGTACATCCACCTCCACCGCACCGGCATCATCTAGAGAGGTGAATGATAGTGCATCATATTTGGAGGCCAAGTATGCACATTAAGGAGAGGGGTTGGATAAGGGAAAATATATTTACCTTTTTTTGACAAGATGAATCCAGAGAAGACATTCCATACCATGAAGATGAGGAAGGATAGACTGGCGGCTATCTCTGTGTAAGTGCAACAGCCATCATCCCATACAGCGTGTAGTCTGTGAAGCTCAGTATCATGTATAGGATGAACCAGAAGAATTTTGTGGCGGTCAGTTGGAACCCGGGTAAACAATTGCTGAGAAAATTAACACTTGGATAAGCATGTAAGGTATTTCAACTGCTATCTGCAAAAGGAAATCCGATGTGGATTAATATATATGTTCCCCCCTCATGCCAGCTTAAGTCATTGGTCTTTCACATCATGGTAGCTTGATCTGCATTCTTACCTCATGCCAGAAGCTCTTTCACGGTAGAAGACAACCTTTTCCATCGCCACGACAGGCTGCAAAGTGCTGCAGTTCACGAGGCCTAGGAACAGTGCTGATCCGTATGCAATTCCCAGTATGTTGAACACATATTGGTCGTCGTTGTTGTGCAGAAAACAAGCAGGTAACTCTCTTACTAACACATGGTGAGCCTTCCATTTTAAGAAATTAATACTGCCAAGCCCTCATCCATACTTACATTGTCGAACCGATTTACCAGAACACAACGCCAAATGTGATTGATATACCAAATGCGTTTAGGAAGCGTGCGACATTCAGTTCTGGATTTTTTTTTTTCAAAAAGAGCAATGTTTCTTCCATAGTCGACATGCCATGCACTGTGCCTTAAATTTTGGCCAATATCTAGATGTAAACTGTAGATCTTCCTGGTTTATTTTTGGTTTTCTTAGCTCATCAACTATGTACGACCAAATATGGTAACAGAGAGGGGGTGAATAGGGCCAACTCTGATTTTCCCCTAGTATTCAAAATTCTATACTCAAACACCTACAGAGGTGTAGAATATAGAACCAAATCAACAAAACATAGAACCAAACCCTTCCCGGCGGTCTGACCGGCGTTCAAGAGGCGGTCTGACCGCTCCGGGCGGTCTGACCGGCCTTACAACAGCGGTCTGACCGCTGCTACAGTAAAATCAGGGGATAAATAGTATTTTCAGCCCGATTTCAAATCTGAAAACCAAGAGAACTTTTGATCCATAGGTACAAATGAAATGAAATTTTGTATGTATGTTCTCTAGGTTATTGTGAATCTATTCCAACAAATGATCATAAAAAACATGGCCAAAGATGGGACGTTTTTCAGTTTGTTGGAAGGTTACACCAAAACCGAGCCAAAACCCCAATTTGTGAAAACAACTTGCTCGTGGGTAGATGATGTCTGAGATGATTCTAGATGTATTCCCACATATCACAGCAAGTTAGAACACCGAGGATCACTATTCAAAAACCCTTAAAACAAGAGGTCACTTGATGAGATCAAAATCAACAAAAATCGGGTTTTCTCGTGAATCTTGCCATCAAAGTGCCTAGATGGATGGAGATGGATTCCTGAGGTTTATCTCCACCTCTTACACGTTCTTGGCACAGCAAGATCACAAGAAAAGAAAGAAAGGATCAAAACCAACCAAATCAAGGGCAAATCAAACAAAAACGCATAATAGACAAGGAGATCGTCAAAGATCGATGAATGATTACTTGAAGAGATAGATCTTACAGCCACTCCACCTAGGAGGACAAAGAGCACACAATGCACTCACTCTCTAACCCTAACCCTAGACTTGAGAGCACATGAGAGATGGATTAGGTGGTCAACACAAGTCTCCACCCCAATCCTTTATATAGGAGGCCCAACCATCCATTCCTAGCCCTAGTGGATATAATCCACTTAACACAATGGGGGAAATCCGTTAACCCCAACCACACGGGTTTTAACTTACACAAGTCACTTATGCATACTTTTCAAAGCGCATAAGCCTGAATCCGTTAAGCCTTTTCCGCTTGATCCACCTAGCTCCACCTTGACCTAAACCACTCTCCAACACATTGCCCACGCATCGCGGTTTTGATCCAAGGTGGTTTCCGGTATTTTGGCTAAACTACCAAAATACCCCTCGTTGACCTGATCATCACCATCCATAGCACGCAATCGCTGTGCTCGCCACGTGTAGGTGCACCATTAGCTCGCCATGCACCGCCAAGTCTCTCCCGTCATGGTTCCATCGAACCACGGCTCACTTGGACCGTCCAAGCCTCATGGTGCAATCCCACCGTTCGAACTCGCCTTCAACATTTCCCGCTTTTCTCGTGCCATGCTTCAGCTCACCATCTCACCTGGCGTTCTCGATCGTTCTGGGCCTCAACTCCTCCAAGAGTCTAGCCCTGATCCTCGTCGTTGACCACGGTTGACTCCAAGCGACCCTGCACATCCAAAGACAAAGAAATCATTTTCGGGAACAAGTTCTTCACAATCTGACCCACGTTAGCTGAGACATGCATCATGCAACCTCAATATAATAAACCAGATCATCCGAACTCAATTTATGACTCAAATCCCAAAATCCTCAAATTCTGCCAAAAACTATCCTTCTAACGAGCGATCTTTGCAAAATCAAATAACCACTCCACAATCATTGTAATGGTTCATCACAACATTAAACAGGACCTTCTCACATGGTCCTTCAAACTAGAGCCATGTTCTCCATTTGAATATGGACATACAACAACAACAAAAAAATTTTGTCCCAAACAAGTTAGGGTAAACTAGGAATGAAACATCTTCAAGGTTAGAAAAACGAGAATCTTATAATAAAACCTACAATACTAAAATCCTAAGTCATGTATGCTACCATCTGAACCGAGAGCCTAAAAGACCACGTCTAAACCTTGTTCTTATGTTATGGTTCTAATACGTAGATCATTAATTTCCATGTGCTCCTATCTAAAGCTAATCTTTGGCTACATTCCAATACCTCAAGTCTCTTTTAGCTGCTTCTTTCACGTCAGTCTTGGTCGACCTCTGCCACTTTTTACGTTTTCGGTACGTCTTAAAATTCCACTACGTATCAGTGCCTCAGAAGGTCTCTATTAGAAATATCCAAACCATCTCAAGCGATATTAGACAAGCTTCTCTTTAACTGGTGCTATCACGTATATCATCATTGTGAATTCGATCCCGCCTTGTGTGACCACAGATTCACTGCAGTATCCTTATCTTCACTACACTCATCTTCTATATATGTTGTCTTTTAGTCACCCAGCATTCTGCTTTGTATAGCATCGCAGGTCTGATCGCCGTCCTGTAGAACTTACCCTTTAGCTCCTCTAAATACGGACATAATCCAGTGAAATACTCTACGTTCATTTTCATTCTGAATTTGAAGTGAATAAACAATTTATTTAATTAACAACTTTAAGGCTGTATTTAGCTTACTTGTACAAGGATGAATTTGGGTAAATTTCTGAATGGTCCACCCCAATTGTGTATTCCATGGCATGTGAACTGATGTCCTGCACCACGCAGCTGGGTTTTGACCATCCTTGATGATAAGCACTCCAGGAATAGCCTAAAAACAAAGTATTTCACCTTCCTCCCTATCTTAAGAACAAAAGCATCATCTCAAGCATTAGTCTCACTCAAAATACTTAATCAGACTGCTAGATAGTGGGCCTAGTGCACCACTGTAAATGAGCTTACCTCCTCTTTTCATAGGTAGCAGCTGCAATAGGTAAAATGGAACTATAGTTGTTACAGTCAGGATAAAAAGTGGATAAATTTCAGAAATCACATGCTTTATGGTCATATTTTCTGAAAACCCCAGGTTTCTAAAATTTACTCTAAAAAGAATGCATGAGTAGCTTTTTGTGCATAGTAATAGATTCAGGTCTTTGTTAAGTAATGTTTTGTTACATGAGTTTGTATGAGACAAGACACATGCCTATATGAATAGAAAATTCAGATTTATTTAATTCTTTTTTGTTGTTGGGTAGAATGAGGCTTATATATGCTTGTTCATACCTCATCAAAAGATTAAAAAATCTCAATGTTTGGCTGATGAATTGTGCAAACAACAGTATGCCTGGTGTTCACCATCTTCCTACTGTTCGCATGACAATTGCTGCAGCAGGACCATCCAAACCGGTTGCTGGCTCATCCATGAATATGATAGATGAGCTAGCCACAAGTTCCACCACTATTGTAAGTCTTTTTCGTTGCGCACCATTGCGCTTCTCAATCCAATTAGCTCTACTAGTCCCATAACTTCTTCGACAAACATCTGAAATATAGGAAAAGACAAATATTGTGAGCCTGTCCCACAAGCTGGGTTGCTGAGTGCTGGTCCTTTTTTTTTAGACCTGAGTGCTGGTCATTATGAAAGCACAAATTAGGCAATAAATAACATACATCTCTTTGACAGGGACTAACGCCTGAAGGCAAGCGAAGGTATATGCAGAAAACTGCAGCCATTCATGGACTTTGAGATAAGTGTTAAGGGTATTAAAGATAGAATAGGAATCGTATTATTCCTTTCCTTATATGTATCAGTTTTCTTATTCGTATATGATATATTCTCCTGTAATATCCTCTTGTACTCCCTATATATATTGCCCTTTAGGCCTATTCAATATACACATAATATTCATAACATGGTATCGAAGCTATGGTTAGGGTTAGACTTATTGTAGCCGTCATCGCCTAATCTTCGCTTCTTCTTCCGTTGCTGGTGCCCCTTGGAGGATCGATCTCCGTTCCCGGGGCTGGCCACCTCTCCGGCCGTCGACACTCTAGATACGGCCGGCCCAGACCGCCGATGTTGCTCGCCCGGCCGCATGGCTGCTGGTCGTCCGCATGTTGGTCGCCCGAAGACTCCTCCAAATCTGTTTAGGCCGTCGTCGCCGTCGTCTCCAACCGCCGCTCAACGACGACGATGTCGCCACCACCGCCTCCTCGGCCTGCTCACCCTCGTCGCTAGATCATTGGTGCCTTAGGCAGGGAAGGTTCAAGACATGTTGCTGTCGTCGCGCGCTGCCATCGTCCACGCCTAGTTTTGGCCACTGCCGTCTGCACCTTGCCTGGATCTGGCTGCCTCCATGCCAGATCCGGTGTGCCGACGCAACAATTTTCATATGTTTTACAGAATTCCCACAATTTTCAGAAGTTACCCTATTTGTGATGATTTGCATGGTAGGCCTTCTGTGTTCTGCCAATGGTATCCCTTTTTGAAAACAATTTCAATTGGCTGGTCCTTGCAGTGATGATTGGTTAGTCTATGTTGAGGTAGTTGCATACATAGTGCATGATTTTTAATGCGCTGTGCAGTGCTGACTTGGAAATCTGAAAGTGGAATAGAGGGAACATGTGCATCCATATATAATTATGTTTTCCTCCAGAAAGAAAGCTAATAACTAGTGAAGCAATGAGGGGTTGTGTATGACATTTGGGTTACACCTTAGCCAATAGTCCTACATTTTTGAGGTTGGCTGGTCAGTGTAAATTCATCCTCAGCGTTTCTCTTTTTGTGTTCAGGGATACGGAGTATGCTACATGTAACATGACATGGGTGAGCTGGTTCGGTTTTCATGCAGGTGTCAGATCTGGATTTTGCAATCCAAAATCCTCTGTGATTTCACCACACTATTCCCTGGATCAGTAGATAGTGCTCACAGATACATTACTGAACATTAAAGTATATATCATGCGAAAGCGTAAATATATTAGTAGACTTACTCATAGGTGATCAGGCCAAAATCAATAAAATGTAGCAGCGAAAATATAAACTTCACACAGGTGAGACCCTCAAGACATACCCATAGGTAGCTAACTGGGGTTCGTGACTTAATTCTTGGCCTCTTTATCTCCTTCACCATCACGACCAGGTGTATTGCTGAAGCGTAGAAATCTGACTCCTGATTCTGTATTGATTTAGTGAACGAGAGTGAGCACAAACCACTATGTTCCATGAGCTAATACATAGTATGTAAATAGATAACATACATGGCTTACCAAGGAAAGGTTTGGGTTGTTTTATTTGCCAAAACTGCTTTTAAAGATACGGTACATAGAGATTTCCTGAAACCTACTAGATTTAACTAAAACAGACTTTGTAAATGCAAGAAAGAATGCAATAATATTAGCAATCCAGATTCCATCCACCGTTACATGGTTTCTGCACCTCATGCTAATCTTTTGGCGTCATATCGCCTAACTTTATCACTGGGGCAACACCTAAGGCAACACAAATCGGGACTTTTCACGGCTCGCCACTTTTTAATCCCACCTACAAATTTTTTGAAATAGATCTATCTCAAGTTTCCATGCCCCCCATGACCATGGGTACGGCTATTCGAATAGTTTTTACTCTACAAAGTTTATACACTTTCACCACAAAAGACAATCTGTTGTTGCTCTACACGATTCTTTAGTCATGTGGTTGAGTAGATCATCATAATAACTTTTCAAAATATCTAGCCACTTTTGTCATCTCACCCTATAGACTTCTCCCACTTGTGGTGGTCCCATACGTTGCTCAGGATGCTTACCACAATGATTAGCACAGCGGGACTCCGCTCTTCCCAACGGCAAACTTCACTCTGCCCTTGGTGTCCCTTTAAGCCTCCCATTGCCCTTGAAATATTCCACTTCTTTGCACTACCTATGAGATGAGTCCGGGGGTTTGATATATTTACTTAGACAAGTTGCAATTTGCAGATTTGTGGTTGTACTATTTTACAATGCGAGGTCATGACCTAATTCAGTCTTTAGGGTCATCCGGGCGGTTCTACCACAATCCACATGTTCTCGTGCATCCACCGCACCAGCCCCTCTTACCATCTGCCCAGATAAATAAGCATGCTGGGTTTTTAGGAATATAAAATACCATGTCAAAATATATTAGCCATTTTTTCAAATCCATTTCATGAGTAAAAGTGATACTTGGGGCATTTAGGAGCCCCAAGTATCTAAGCATGGCGAGTAAACATAGACTTATTTTTCAAAAGGTTACCATTATAATTTTTTTAGGGTGACAAGGCTCGCATGTTCAAAATGTCCCAGGAGAATGTAATACTAACAAGTTAATTAATGGGCATGTAGCTAGTATTTTAAAACAGTCATAGATTTGCATATAAAATATCAGCATACAATTTGATAATTTAAACAGAAATAATTTGCTGAAAAGTTAGGTCCAACGTTATCAAAGTATTGACTCGCCTTGCGTGGTTTACCGCGATCTTGAGCTCACTCGAAGTTTTCTCATTTGATGGTATTGAGCTCTAGGTCTTCATCCTCATCTAGATCTTAGACTCGCTTGATTCCATTGTTTCTTCAAGTCTCCATTTCTAATTACACACTAAACAAACGAATCCAAATAAAAGCAAATAACTCAAAAGGCCCAAATAAATCCAAATGAATTCAATTTGGTTTATTATGATTACACGAGTGAGTTGGGATAAAGTTTATCAGGCGTGTGTTATTTTTAGAGTCAAATGGGGTTTAAGGAATGACGAAGGGAAATCCGCTGAGACGAATGTCAAGGAAGGGTTCATGATGAGAGGAATATTCATGGGAATATTCCACTCCGGGTTCAAGGATGGCTAGGCATAGCCGACTATAGAATACCATGCCTCGATCTTTTTATTAATAACTTTTTCTATTATTTTTATATTTATTAAGGAAGATCCATGTGTTAGGGTAGACCTATGGACATATAGATTTGCAGATCATCGGTATATCTGTATCAATCTTTTTAATTCTTACCTGTGGGGGATTCACGATATATTATTATTTTGAGATGTAGTTACCAAACAAGCAAATGATTTGGACACATGATTAATTTAATAAATTACTAAAGAATGTGATTGCTCATTTACCCAATTACTAATTAATAATTACCTTTTGTTAAATTATTATTTACTAACAATCGGTAGCGGCTGAGCCTTTCTAACACATGCAATTCGGGTAAAATGTTCCTCTTAGTTAAAGTCTGAGTATGACTAGAATTCAAATTACCATCCATCAGTGTGTTAGCAAGTTATTTTAATTTTGGTCTAATTAATTGGTGCTGTTCTCACTTGGTTCATTAAGGTGTAGGTTTGTGAGATTATTTTTAACAATTTTGTGACCCTTGGGTCATTATATTTTAATTGACGCACAAAATTATATATCCTTTTAACATGATCTTTCTACTGAAAGATGCCCTTTTGATTAAAGGTTACTTTTATTTTATGTATACTATAGTTATCACTTGATAGAGTTTATTTTTGATTAAGACATATATATGGGGGTCTAGCTTTATGCACATATACCATTGCATTTCAATATCATTTGTGTGAAAACTATATTTTTACATGACTCATAGTGAATATGTAGATTTTTAAATTAATATTTGATGGCGTCATCAATATCATCCATAATCTTATCTAACTATATTTCGGAAAAAATCTCTAATTGGAGTAGACACTCCAATCCAAATATTTTTAATTAATTTAAATGAGCTCCAAAAATCATGATTTTGGTTCCAATGGATAGATCTTGAATTTAGAAATTTGTTTCATCAAATTATGAGTTAAGACAAATAAGTCATGCCTATTGGAAATTCTCAGTTTGAATTAATCCGAAAATTATAAAGGGATGAAGATACCTCTCACTGACAGGTGGGGCCTAGTCAAGTTTGGACCGGTTTGAACAATTGAGAGAGTTTAGACCATTCAAACGGGTAGGATGCGAGAGCGTCCGATCAGCAAGGGACCGCCCGATCACCCAAGTGGTTTAGACATTCAAACGGTTACAACGCGCGAGTCGTTCGATCAGCGATGGACTGCTCGGATCGAGCGAAAGGTTCGAACTATCCAACGGCTGAGACGCACAAGCTGTCTGATCAGCGATGGACCATCTGATTGAGCAGAAGGTTCGGACTGGCCGAACGGCCAGGACGTGCGAGCCGTCCGATTAGCGATGGGCCACTTGGATCGTCCGAGAGGTTTCGGACCATCCAAACAGCCAAGGTGGTTGAGCCGTTCGATTAGCGACGGACCGTTCGATCGACAGAGAAGGTTCGGATCGTCCGGCATATATCTTCATTGACATAGGCTCCCACCCCTTTTGGCTGGCAATGATAAGGCTCGCCACCAGTGATAGAGGTGGCCTCGTTGAACAATTTGGCCAGGGCGACGGCCGACAGCTACCATGAGCGGCGGCGGAACAGGGGAGGAGCGGCCATGGTAGTATATCACTCTGGAGAGCAATTGGCTGGCAGGGGAGCATCTAAATGTGGACAGGAGGCTACCTCGGGGGTTGGCACAGCTCAGGATTGGTCGTGACGGGTAGACGTCGTAAGAAAGCGGTAGGTAGATAAGTCTCACGGTGTCGACGGGGTACAAGCGTCAATAAATCTGGCTGAGGGTGGGGATGGCATCATCTTGCATCCAAGGATGCTCCGGCTTGGCGGAATTTGCCCGCGGTGGCTCGAGTGGCCGGATTGCCAACAGACCGGAGGCGAAGAAGATGAAGTTGGTTGCAGTCAGTGGGGCACGTGAGGCCAATTCGTTGTGGTGGGAGAGGGAGTGGGATGTGAGAAGAGTTTCGATGGCCTGCCGTGGCTTTTATAGGTGGCAGAGAGGGCTGGCCACGTGAGGGGTTAGTTGGTTCGTCATAGAGGAGGATGTGGGGCGGCATGGCTACAGGGATCGGTTGATTTAAGCTCGACTTCACTGACGACGTTGTGCTACAGGGCATAGTGGAGGGATGGCTGGCGCAGGGCATGGTGAAGTGACTAGATAGGGCAGAGGTGTGCACTGTGGCTGACTTGAGTGGTAGGGCGTGGCAGTCAAGTGGCGTTTCTCCATTCTTCAGCTGCGCGGTGAGTCAAAAGGAGGAGTAAAACCTAGACGCAACAGTGCACTGTGGGCGGTGACCACGCCACAGGACGCGAGATGGTCTCCAGCATGGTGCTTGACGTCGACGACAGGACTTGGCGCAAGGCCGGCATGGGCAAAGTGAGGACACTGCATGGGTGAGGTGACACAGAACTGAGCCATGGGAGCACAGGTAGTTAGTAGTATGGGTGAAAGGGGAGCACGCTAGCGGGTGGTGGTCATAGAGGTGAGGTGCGAAAGGGAGGCAGGCTGCCGTGGCTAGGCTGGGGGAGGAAAATCCTGCCATGGCAGAGCATTGGCAAGGGAGAGGTAGGGAGCAAGGTTGGCTCAGCCATGCTAAAAGGCCAACTAATTTTTGGGGCAAACCCACTAGAAGAGAAAGAAAAAGGAGAAGAAAGAATAGTAGTGTTTGCAAATTTCAGAAATTTGAATTCTAAATTACACTTCCATTATTTTTTTGAAACTTACATTTGTGGTTGAATTTTGAATTTCCAACCTTGAGTTTGATACACTAATTGAATTAAAGAATGAATTCTTGGTTTAATCATTAGGACTCAAAATTCAATATTCCCTTGCATCTGATGTTATTTAATTTGCCTTCGGATTTTGACTTTTGATTTTGTTGTATTAATACAGTTACTGTTTTACTTGGATATTATCTCTAGTTGTCAACTTGCAAATTGCAAAACTCGAGAAGTTCGAAATAAATGTTCAAAAGAAATTTGAATGCCAACAAGATTCAATGAAAAGTTCTAAAATCTTTACAAATTTTGGACATATGAATTTCATGATGTTACAAATCCTACCTCCCTTAAAATGAATCTCGACCCCGATATTCTGATAGAATAGAAGGAAAGGAGGTGGGGGCTAAATTTGCTAGCAGTAGGTCATAGGGTCTTGCTTGACGTGTCGACCTTTTCCTTGGCGTAGATGGAAGGAAGAGAATCTGCACAGGAATGGGTTTACACTTAGAGAAGACAAAGGGAAGAGAGAGACCTTGTCCTTCTAGATAGGTCGTAGGCCTTCAAATGCTTGATCTTTGACATCGTCGTCTTCACATCTTAGTAGAATGGATTGGCCATGTCATTTGCTAGTCTCATAATGGTCAAGAATTTCCTATCGATAGGTTGATAGTGATGGCCTTGGGGATGTCGATATGGTGATAAGTATATATCTATATGGTGGTCTTTTGTTCTTATTGGAATCTTGATTCATATTCTTCAGCTTGCTACACTTGGTGGTTTAAGTTCTCAGTGATATCTGAAATCATTGCCACCTTAAGACCTTTGTACTGGTCTGATTAATTCTAATATAAGTTATTGTATCTCCAAAAGTAATTATACACTGTAGCATTTCCAAAGTAATTATACATCCTAGTGGTTTTTGGACATCTTTGTGGATTCTTGTTACCCCCCTTAAATTAGATGATGGCTAACATTAATTGTCCTTTCTGGCTTCAGGCATGATGAGTCCAATGGCGACTTGGATACTCATCCGTTGTATCTCGGTGGCCTTGGTTAGCAATAGGTTCATGGAGCAATCCTTAGGGCAATGGTCTTGTCTTCGCAGAGAAAACATGTGACCTTGCTCGTCGGGCATTCCCCAGGTCGGGCCTTCATCACAGTTGGGACATTTTGTGGAACATTGGTTTTCCTCATGTCCCTTTTCTCCACAACGTCTACATGCTATTAGGTTCGTGAGGCGGTCTTCTGGGTAATGGTGTTTCTTGTAGTATGAACAGTAGGAAACCGGGCACTCATAGTAATAGTGTTTGATTTGCCCGCATGTGAAGCGTCCTCCTCGTGTAACTTGATGTATTGGAGGACATAATTGTGCAACATGTCCTATTTACCGCACTCGAAACATGTAGCACTTAGCGAAGCTCCCTGGTCTGGTAGAAGAATTTCGGTGGGCGTAGCTTGTTCCTTGTTAGGGCTCTTGAAATTGACAAGTTCTTCCTTGCTGAGGCTGAGGTTGGTGACGATGGCACCCTTTGCTTGTTTTTCTAGATTCCTTTGGAGACATCTGTTCACATAGTGTCCTATGTTGCACATGACATGTAACGGTAGATAAAATCTATACTATTACTACTAATACCGCACTATTTTACCAAAATATCATGTTTTAGTTTAAATTGCTAGGCCTCAAGGAATTTCTATGTACCATATCTTTAAAAGCAAATTTATGACAAATAAAATAACCCGAATCTTTCTTTGGTGAGCCATACATGTTATTTATTTGTATACTGTGTATTGGCTCGTAGAGCACGGTGGTTTGTGCTCACCCTCGCTCATTCAATTAATCTAGAATCAGGAGTCAAATTTATATGCTTCAGCAATACATCTAGTCGAGATGGTGAAGGAGATGAAGAGGCCAAGAACTAGGTCGCAAACCCCAGTTGGCTGCCTATGGGCACATCTTGAGGGTCCCACCTCTGTGTTCCGTTTTTACTGCTGCATTTTATTGATTTCAGCCTAATCGACCCCTGAGTAAGTCTACTATTATATTTACACTTCTGCCTAATATGTATTTTGATGTTCAGTAATGTATCTATGAGTACTATCTACTGATCCAGAAAATAGTGCGGTGGAATCATAGAGAATTCTGAGTTGTAAAATCCAGATCTGACATAGGATGGCCTATAGAATTTTAGTAGTTAAATCATAAACATCTCTATTATTGCTCACACAATAATGGAGTCCAAAAATGCTTTATACTTTGAGTATATTTTTCTTATGAAAATTGCAGGCAGTACTTCACGAACTGAGAATGTTCAAACTAAAAATATTGAAAGTGAGAGTAATCAAACTTTTAAATTTCCCATAATTTCTAAACCAATATGTGATATCTCTGAGAAGGATAACAATTTCTAAACCAATATGTGATATGGGTCGAGAAAACCTTTGGTGACAACTTTATTGTATATCTTTGGATGATATGCCCAAGACTCTTTCAGAGGCTTATACATCTTCTGATACTGAGTATTGAAAACAGGCAATCTATAGTGAGATGGGCTCTATCATGGCTAATGTCGAGACCCGAATATGCAAATCCAGACTTTTTGTATATACCACACTAGTACAGAATCACGCTAGTACACACAGTTAAACATAGATGAAATATCAACCATATACATGCTAAAATAAAGAGAAAACTCAAATGTCAATAATTATAAAAGGGTACGACCTTATGGTCAAGCTTACAAAATTACTAGCCCGAAGATTCAAAATTTAGCAGCGGAAAGAAACAAAGTAAGCGTAGTAGCCATTCGACATGCCCATAGGCAATCGACTTAAGAGCAAAGCCTAATCCGCGAAGTCACTGAAGTATCCTCCCTCTGGCACCTCCTGCTGGTATAACTCCTCCACAACTGAGAAGCATGGGCGTAAAGCCGTGAGTACATTGGTACTCAGCAAGTCATTTGTAACAAATGATTGCAATATAACATGCAAGGCTTACCAATGAAGAGCTGAAAGGTTAATTTGCATAAAATGATATTTTAAGATAAATATGATAAATAGATTGAAAGCGAACTTTAAAGGAAACACAATAATAAACAAATAATCAACGGAATTGAACTAAACCACTTATGAACCTCTCATCCATAAGATAATCTAACAGTGAACTAATCATTCACCTTCCAACAATAACCAATACAAGTTTTATGAAAATTCTAACCCTCGTGTGAAATCACCGAGCATTATCCATAACCGAGGACGTGGCTATTCGAATAGTTTTACACTCTGCAGAGACTGTACAACTGTACCCACATGATGTGATTAACCTCGTACTAAGAAAATCACAACAAGACCTTTACAATGCTCCACTTCAACTCAATCCTGCTCGCTAGGGTTTCGCATCACACCCCCCTTACGCCTCATGGAAATCAGCAACTATGTTCATCACAATGGCGAGATTAAAATTGAAATATCACAAATTAATCAGTTAGGTCTATCCCATACTAGACATGTGGTTTGCACGATAAAGCTCAGATCAATAGTGCACAAAGTTAAGTCCTTAATAATACTCAGGCGAGTCTTCCACATCCCACAAAGTGAATCCACACTTCCCCTTTACTGTACGATCACACCTAAGTGAAAATCAACTTTGTATAACCCACGCTAATGACACACCAATGCTATGGCATAAATTTTTATAATAGTGGTACCAACCACGATTCCATATCTCATTAAGTCAAATTAGTTATTCACATGCGATGATGAACTCAATGTAACATAAGCATGGCTAAGCATACTACTCGTACCACCATGTGACATCTATCATAGCATCACTAATTAATTTTTTAACCTATAGTGACAATAACATCATGGTATTCAAATTATCAAAGAGGGATAATTCGATTTGGAGCGATAACTACCAGGTACAAAGATTTGTAACAAAATAGCGATGCAAGATAAGGTAAAATAAAATAATTAAATAATAGATTAAAAATTAGGTTCAACATGATCAAAGTACACGACTTGCCTTGGTTTGGCTCAGTGAGGTACTCGAGATCCTCTGGCGGTGCTCCTGCTCTTTCGAAGACAGGATCTAACGAGAGAGAAAATGACCGAATAACAAAAATAAAATCAAATAAAATTCAAATGAACTCCAAAAACCTTGAAACCAGAACCAACAGATAGAGCTCAATTTTAGATGAATTTAGAAAAACGAATGGAGTCAATCGAGTTAGGACAGTGGAAAACGAGCTCTCTGAAAATTAAATCTAAAGAAAATGCTAGAAATTCAGAAAAGTTACTGTGTTGTGGACTCGGTGCACGGAAAAGCAGGTTAACGGTGGACTCGACTCACGAAACAGTGCACACGGAAGGGGGTGCTGACATGGCAGCTAGGACTGACGTGGCATTGACGCGTGGCACGGTGACTGACATGTGGCTGGCTAGGGTTGACGTGGCAGCTGACGTAGCATCTCGGGTCAGTCGGTGCTGACGTGGCACTGACACGTGGCGCCACATGGTGGCTAGGGCTGACGTGGATGCTGACTGAGATGCTGACTCGGACGGTCGGGGTACATGGGTCCACGGAACAGTGCAGCTGACACGTGTGACCAGGTTGTTAGTGACTCGGTGCACGGTAGACTGGGTGCACCGAGGAGGTCACGCGCGGGTGCGAGTTGACGTCAGCAAGATCTGATGGCCGCGGCTCGGACACGTGGCAAGATCTTAGCCGTCACGCTCGTGCGCGAGGTGCGGCGGCGGGGTTCATTGGCGGTGACGGTTCGGGACAGCGGCGAGGGTTCGGGACGGCGGCGACTTCGTCGGCTGGGGCGGAAGGGGTGCGGGGGCGACGGCGGTTCAGCACGGGAAGGTGGCGGCGCACATCGGCGAGGAAGACGACAGCGACGGCGATGCTTCGAGAGGGGTGGCGTCGCTCGGCGAGGAAGACGACGGCAATGGTGGTGCTCCGAGAGGGGCGGTGGCGTTCGGCGAGGAAGATGGCGGCGACAGGCGGCGGCGGTGCATGAGGTGAGGTGCAGCAGCATTATAAAGGCACGCGAACCGAGGAGTCTGACGAGGACACGGCGCGACGGCAGTGTTCGGATCAGAGACGGTGACCATGCGTGCGACATGTGGCACACCGGATGGGCGACGCGTGGCCAAGGGCAGAATCGAACGGGCGCGGCGGGGAGCGGGGCACGCGGATGCCCGACGTGTACCAGGGCTCGAGATCTGGTGGCTGTGATGCAGTGGGCCGAATGAACAGTGTTGGGCCAGCTCGACACTGTTCATCGGGATTTTCCCAGATTTTCCTTTTTCTGAAATACAAAATAATTAAAAAGAGCTCTACAAAATAAATCCAAAAAATTCACCAAAAATTCCAGAAAAGTCCTTAAGATACAAGGAATCCAAATAAAATATTTTCAGCTTATGTTAAAGTTTATTTTAATCATATTAAATCTTTTTTAATTTTTGAAAATTCTAGTTAAGCTTTATTAATTCTAGAAAATTCCTAAAAATTCATTTTTATTTTAAAAACTTTAAAACCAGCTAAACACAGGATGTTACAAACCTCTTCTCCTTAAACATTATCTCGACCCCGAGATCTAGGCTCACTAAGAGAATAGGTTTGGAAACTTGGCCTTCAGATCCTCCTCGCGCTCCTAGGTGGCTTCCTTCTCTGAATGGTTACTCTACTGGACTTTGAAAAAACCGACAACTTTATTTCTGATCACACGCTCTAACACTTTCAAAATCTTAGTCGGGTGCTCTTTGTATGACAGATCCTCCGGAAGATCGACAGCCTCAACTGGCACAACCTCTTCTAGCACTCATAGGCACTTCTTTAATTGGGACATATGGAAGACGTCATGTATCCCCACTAAAAGACGCAGGTAGCTCCAACTGATACACAACTTCTCCTTTGCGGTTTAAGATCTTGAATTGTCCAACATACCTTGGTGCAAGCTTTCCTTTTAGCTGAAACCTCTTGATAAATTTGAACGGTGTGATCCTGAGATACACAAAATCATTTGGCTCAAAGCTCAACTCTCGACGTCTGGTATCTACATAACTCTTCTGCCTAGCCTGAGTAGTCCTCAATCTCTCCTAGATCAATCGGACCTTTTCCTCAGCTTCTTTTAGACAATCTGGCCCAAATGCCTGACCTTCCTCTGTCTCTTTCCAATTGAGAGGGGTCCTGCATTTTCTGCCATATAGTACCTCAAACGGTGACATCTACAAACTGGCCCGATAACTATTGTTGTAAGAAAACTCTACAAAAGGCAAGCAACTGTCCCACTTGGCTCCATGATCCAAAACACATGCTCGCAGCATATCCTCAAGAATCTGATTCACTCGCTTGGTCTGTCCATCTATCTGGGGATGATATGATGTACTGAAATTCAGGTGAGTTCCCATAGCCTCATGGAAACTTACCCAAAACCGTGAAGTAAACTGCGATCCAGGGTGTGACACTATTTTCTTTGGAACTCTATGAGGATTCACAATTCTTGACATGTACAACTCTGTCAATTTATCACTAATGTAAGTTGTTTTGACTGGAATGAAATGGGCAACCTTGGTCAAACGATCCACAATAACTCAAATCGAATCATATCCCTCTTTGGTTTTTGGTAGTCCGGTAAAAAAGTGCATGCCAATTTCTTTCCACTTCCACTCGGGGATTTTTAATGGCTGAAGCAGGCCTGCCGGTCTCTGATGCTTGGCCTTCACCCTCTGGCACACGTCACAAAGGGCCACATACTCAGCGATCTCATGTTTCATACTTGGCCACCAATACTTGTCCTTAATGTCCTGATACATCTTGGTGCTGCCGGGGTGAATTGAATACAAAGACTCATAAGCTTCCTTTAGTTCTTTCTTACTGGGCACACACAAACGCTGCTTGAACCACATGTTTTCTTGGTCATCCTTTGTAAATTCTGACTCTTTTTCTTTACTCATGTTTACTCTGATACGTTAAAATGCCTCATCCTCTGACTGAGCCTGACGAATCTGACCATCCAAAGTTGGTTGTAACTCCATTGTGGCCAGAAATCTTTTCTCAACCAATTCTAAGCTAAACTTCTGAAATTCCTCATGCAAGGCTAGTTGACTCTCCTTAACCATCACTGTATTGCAGTAGACCTTTCTGCTCAAAGCATCTGTGACCACATTGGCCTTCCCTAGATGATAAAGTATACCAACATTGTAATCCTTTATTAGCTCCAACCACCTCCTCTACCTGAGGTTAAGCTTAGCTTGAGTAAAGATGTACTTCAAATTCTTGTGATCCGTGTTAATCTCACATCGATTACCCATGAGATAATGACGTCAAATTTTCAAAGCATGCACTACGACTGCTTGGTCCAAGTCATGTGTAGGGTAGTTCTCCTCATACGGTCTCAACTGGTGCGAAGCATACGCTACCACTCTCTTTTCTTGCATCAATACGCATCCCAATCTTTTCGAGAAGCATCGCAATATATCTCAAAATCCTTATTTATATCGGGCAGCACTAGCACTTGGGTTGTGGTCAAACTCTCCTTTAACTTCTGAAAACTCTTCTCTTACTCTACCGTCCAAGTAAATTTCTTTTCTTTTTTGAGCAACTACGTAAGTGGTCTGGCTACACTAGAGAATCCTTCGATGAAGCGACGGTAGTAACCTGCCATACCCAAAAAACTCCTAACCTGTGTCACTGATGAAGGTGACTTCTAATGTAAAACATCTCTTACTTTCTAGGGTCAACTGCGACTCCTTCTGCTGACATTATATGGCCTAGGAAGGTGACTTCCTTCATCCAAAACTCATATTTACTGAACTTGGCATATAGCTGATACTCTCTCAATTTCTGCAATGCCATCCTCAAGTGTTTCTCATGCTTTTTCTCGTCCTTGGAGTATATCAAAATGTTATCGATAAACACAACGACGAACTTATCCAAATATTCCATGAACACTTTATTAATCAAATATATAAAGTAGGCTGGAGCATTGATCAAACCAAAGGACATCATTGTAAACTCGTACAAACCATAACGAGTTGAAAACGTTGTCTTAGGTATATCCTCTTGTCGAATCCTCATCTGATGGTATCCTAACCTCATATCAATCTTGGAGAAAACTCCTGCTCCCTTGAGCCGATCAAACAAGTCGTCAATCCTAGGCAAAGGGTACTTGTTCTTGATGGTAACCTCATTAAGAGCTCGGTAATCCACACATATGCGCTGACTACCATCCTTCTTCTTAACAAACAACACTGGCGCTCCCCAAGGGGATGAACTCGGCCTGACATATCTCTTTGTCTAAATGCTCTTGAATTTGCTTCTTCAATTCTGCTAAGTCATTAGCAGGCATCCGGTAGGGTCTCTTGGAGATCAAAGAGGTACCTGGTACTAGCTCGATCAGGAACTCAATCTCTCGCTCTGGTGGCATGCCTAGAAGATTATCTGAAAACACGTCGGGGTACTCTCTAACAACTAGTACATCCTCCAACTTAATTCCTTTGCTCTGGCAAACCATAACCTTTTCTGACTGACTCATGCTGGCTATAAACTCTACTTTCCTCCCATCTGTACTGGTCAAGGTCACTGCTCTGCTCCCACAATCCAATACTACCTGATGCTTTTTAAGCCAATCTATACCCAAGATCACATCTAAAGACTGGATATCCAACAAGATCAGGTCAACACTGTACTCCACTCTCTGAATGGTTATCTTAACTCGTGGACAGCCTAGGTTCGTACTTAACTCGGAACCTAGGGGTTGAATCAAAAGAACAGATCCAAGAACAACAGTTTTCAACCGTTACTTTAAAGTAAAACTCCGAGAAACAAATGAATACAAAGCTTCAGAATCAAACAAAACTATGGTAGGTCTTGAAGGGACTAGAAACTTACCGATCACAACTTCTTGCACTGCCTGGGCCTCCTCGGTAGTGACATGGTTCACTTGGCCTCTCATAACTGGTGGTGTCCTGCTGGCCCAGCCTGATGCCTGAGGTGCTCCTCGTCCTGCTCCTGGGGCAGGAGTCTGACCTGGGGTGGCTCCTAGATTGAAGCGAACTAGCGTAGGGGCTTGCCTCTAGGGCACTTGCTAGCATAGTATCCTAGCTCATGACACTTGAAGTAAGTGACGGACGTCGCTAAGTTGGCGCTGCTCTGCTGCTGGCATCCTAATCCACTAGGACGCTGTCCTGACTGAATCTGATGTGGCACTGGGGCCAGTGTCCTGAAGACTGGCTGCTGTGGTACTCGTGTCGGGTGATACATGCCAAAGCGGGCCTTCTGAGCCTGGTGCATTTGAGATCCCTGCTGCATCATCCTCCTCTTGTGAGACTCCTTTAGCTCGCGACGACTCTCTTTGATGAGCATGGCCTTATCCACCATATGCTGAAAACTAGCATAGTCATTGCCTACCACCTGTACTTTTAATCCTAGGTTCAACCCTTCTTGAACCTTTTCTGGCGAGCGTTATCTGTGGCTATGTCCTCTGGTGCGTAGTGAGTTAACTCAGTGAATTTATTGAGATATTCACTCACTGACATATTCCTCTGCTGCAACTCACGGAACTCTTCTTTCTTCATCTCGATCACCCCATCCAAGATATTGGCATGACGAAAAGCGATGGTGAACTCTGCCCACGTGATGCTGTGCTGGTTCTCGTGAGCGGCGCAGTAGTTCTCCTACTACTCTGCAACGGCTCCCTCAAGCTGGTGCACGGCATACAACACCTTCTCTCTGTCAGTGCACTGGGCCAGGTTCAGTTTCTTCTCAACTGATCAAATCCAATCGTCTACCTCCAAAGGCTCTGGAGATCGGGAGTAGGTGGGCGGACTCATCCTCATAAACTCTGCAAAGGTGGACTGCTAACGAGTGGCCTGAGGTGCTGCTGCCTCCTGGTGCTGACGTTCATCAAAGCATTCATATTCTACATATGGTCTGCATCATCTGCGTCTGTGCTACCAAAAACTGACTAAGAGCTGGGTCCAAGCTCATTGGGGCTGCCTGGGGTGGCTGGGTGGCACTGCTCCCTGGATCCTAGTGTGCCTGCTCGTGTCCTACGGAGTTTCTGGTGCTAACCATCCTGCTGCTGCTCTGAAAAGGGAAACAACTGCTGGCTTCTCCAGGGCACAAAGGCGAGAGGGAAAAGCATAGGTAACGGGGTGAATTCATCTAAAGGGGTTTTTAAAGGCAACCTAGACTAAACAAACACTTAGCCAAAAGGCTAACAACAAAACTGAGGAAATAACTCCAATAAGGATTGACATGATTGCAATATAATGCTTTTAAGGGTAAGATTTGCAACTCATATCACACATAACTGCAAATAAAAATGACGTTCTGCTCGTGCTCTCTAATCTAAGTGCTCCAACTCGGGTCCCGACAGATAGGGCTTGCTACTCTCATCCTCCGAATCACTGTACACCACCCACGAGTTGCAAACTTGCGGCGACTGCTCTTCGGCTGGAGCTGGAATGAAGCGCCGAAGATACTCCTGTCGATCACTGGTGACTGCGGTCGAGGCTCCTCCCTGACAGGCTCCGATAGTCTAGGGGTGGCCCCGTACTTCTTCTTGAACTTCTGATGAGTCTGGACATGTTGATCTTGTATAACTTGCAAAGTCGTCGAATGGCCTTGTGCGCAGCTCCTTGTGATGACCATTACCTGCAAGCTCCGGTATTCTTGAAAATGTGATGTAGAACTTGTTTGCCGACTCTGGTGGTAAAGTATAACCTGGTGATGCTCCTGATGCGTTGGCCTTTCGCCTTCTCATCTTCGGTGAGGAAGACTGGCGATCTTTTTAATCCAAGGCTCTATAACAGAACGCGAAGAAGTCCTCTCCATCCTTCCGTCTGGATAAAAGAAGCTTGAGATATCTAATGCATTTATAGGGTAAAGATCAGTTTAAGGATTTGCGAAAACAAATTGGTAACAGTGGGACGAAGAACGAGAATCCTTAAGAAAGATTTGTAACAAAATAGCGATGCAAGATAAGGTAAAATAAAATAATTGAATAATAGATTAAAAATTAGATTCAACATGACCAAAGAACACAAATTGCCTTAGTTTGGCTTAGTGAGGTACTCGGGATCCTCTGGCGGCGCTCCTGGTCCTTCGAAGATGGGATCTAACGAGAGAGAAAACAACCGAATAATAAAAATAAAATCAAATAAAACTCAAATGAACTCCAAAAACGTTGAAACTAGAACCAATAGATAGAGCCCGATTTTAGATGAATTTAGAAAAAAGAACGGGGTCAATCGGAGCTAGGATGGAGGAGAACGGGCTCTCTGAAAATTAAATCTAAACAAAATGCTGGACATTCAGAAAAGTTACTGTGCTGTGGACTCGGTACACAGAAAAGTGGGTTCACGGTGGACTTGGCTCATGGAACAGTGCACACGGCAGGGGGTGCTGATGTGGCAACTAGGGCTGACATGGCATTGTCGCGTGGCATCGCACCTGACGTGGCTGGCTAGGGCTGACGTGGCACTGCTGACATGGCAGGCTGACGTGGCGGCTAACGTGGCATTTGGGGTTGGTCGGTGCTGACGTGGCACTGACATGTGGCGCCATGTGGCGGTTAGGGCTGACTGGGATGCTGACTCAGACAGTCGGGGTTCACGAGTCCACGGAATAGTGTAGCTAACATGTGGGACCGGGCTGTCAATGACTCGGTGCACGGTAGACTGGGTGCATCGAGAAGGCGAAGCGTCGGCGATGCGCGGGTACAGGCTGACGTCAACAAGATCTGACGGCCGCAGCTCGGACACATGGCGAGATCTTAGCCGTCGATCCAGATCTGGATCGATGGTGGAGATGGGGGGCGCGGACCGTCGGATGGCACGAAGCATCACAGTGTGTCACGGCCGTGCGCGAGGTGCGGCGGCGGGGCTCGTCGGTGGTGAGGGTTCGGGACAATGGCGAGGGTTCAGGACGGCGGGTCGGCACGGGAAGGTGGCGGCGCTCACCGGTGAGGAAGACGGCAGTGCTCCGAGAGGGGCAGTGGCGCTCAGCGAGGAAGACGGCGGCGCTTAGCGAGGAAGACAGCAGCGACAGGCGGCGGCGGCGCACGAGGTGAGGTGCGGCGGCGGGGCGACGGCGTTATAAAGGCACGTGAACCAAGGAGTTTTGCGAGGACACGGTGCGGCGGCGGTGTTCGGATCGGAGATAGTGACCATGCGCGTGACACGTGGCACACCGGATGGGCGATGCGTGGCCAAGGGCGGAATTGGACGGGCGCGGCGAGGTGGCAGGGAGCGGGACACGCGGATGCTCGACGTGTGGCGGGGCACGGGTCGGGTGGCTGCGATGTGGTGGGCCGAATGAACAGTGTTGGGCTGGCCCGGCACTGTTCATCGGGATTTTCCCGATTTTCCTTTTTTCAGAAATTGAAAATAATTAAAAAGAGATCTAGAAAATAGCAAATAAATCCAAAACATTTACCAAAATTCTAGAAAAATCCTTAAGACACAAGGAATCCAAATAAAATATTTTCAGCTTATGTTGAAGTTTATTTTAATCATATTAAATCCTTTTTAATTTCTAAAAATTCCAATTAAGCTTTATTAATTCCAGAAAATTCCCAAAAAATTATTTTTATTTTAAAAACTTGGAAGATCACTGATTGTCCTATCAGGTACAAATACATAGGATGTAAGTGGGTCTTTAAAAAGAAACTAAGGCCTAATGGTACTATTGAGAAGTATAAGGTAAAACTTGCGGCCAAGGGTTACACCTCAAAAGAGAGAGAAGATTTCTTTGATACCTATTCTCCTATCGTCAAACTAGTCACCATCAGAGTGCTTCTTACGTTAGCATCTTCCTATAGTCTACATGTCTATCAAATGGATGTAAAAACAACTTTCCTAAATGAAGAGTTGGAGGAAATAATCTATATAGATCAATTGGATGGTTTGGTGATTACTGGATAGGAAAATAAGATGTGCAGATTATTGAAATCCTTGTATGGCCTAAAGCAAGCACCTAAACAATAGCGTGAGATATTTGACAAAACTTCAACATTACCTGGCTTTGGTATGATCAAAGCTGATAAATGTTTGTATTATCGTTATGGTAGGAGTCAATCTAGGAGTGATCTTGTGTTTGTATGTGGATAATATTCTTATTTTTGTTACAAATACTACCGTAATTAATGAGGTCAAATATTTGTTATCTCAATGCTTTGACATGAAAGACTTGGGAGAGGCAGATATCATTCTAAATGTTAAGTTGAGCAAGAACGAGGATGGGATCCTTTGAAACAATCCCATTATGCTGAGAAAATAATAAGTAAGTCAGCTTTGAAAATTGCAAAGTTTATTCAATGTCCTATCATGCAAGCATTAAGCTACAAAAGAACCATGGGCTAGGAAAGATCAATTAAGATATTTGCAAATTATTGGGTCACTTATACATTTAGCTGATGTCATAAGACTTGATATTTCATATGCTATGAGCAAATTAAGTCAGTTTATATATAATTCAGGAAATAATCATTGAGAGGCAATTGAAAGAGTGTTGCGTTACCTGAGAGGAGCAATATCTTTTGAAATTTATTATACTAGATATTCTTATATATATTAGAAGGATATAATGATTCCAATTGAATCTCTTATGTGAATGAGATCAAAACTACAAGTGGCTATCTATTTACTTTAGTTGGTGCTATAGTTTCATGAAGGTCTTGCAAATAGACCATATTGACAAGGTCAATCATGGAAGCATAACTTGTAGCACTTGACATAGCTGCTGTTGAGGCTAAATGGTTAAGAGAATTTCTATTAGACTTGTCATTGGTTGAGAAACCAATACCAACAATCCTGATGTACTGTGAGAAACGAACAGTGTTAACTAAGGTTATGGGTACTAAGAATAACATGATACCCTCCAGACATATAAAGCATATGCTTAAATTTGTCAAAAAACTGAGAAATTCTAGAGTGATTGTTGTAAATTATATTCACATTGAGAAAATCTGGCAAACCTTTTTACAAAAAGGTTAGCATGAAAAGCGATTTTTGTTACTTCTATAGACATAGGAATGAGGCCCGTTTGAATTACATCACAATGGTAACCCATATCTTCTTGATCACAGATCCTTTGACTTAGACAATAGGAAAAATAAGTTGATGTTATAACAAGAGAGTACATATTCATTGTACCTATATCCTAATAAAGAAAGTATTCTCAACTGTATAGAAGGTTGGCATAAAACCTTAATGTATTCTGTTGTTCAAATAAGGAAAAGGTATTAGCCTACAGGATACCTAAAAAGAATATAACTAATTGAGCATAACTGTATGGTCATAGTTCATAAGAATACATGAAATAAGGGAGCATAGGCAAATAAGGGAGCATGATCGTCAAACACTCCATTTAGACGTAGTTCTTTGGCATTCTAGTATTAGTTAAGATTTCAAGTGAAATCTAATCATGAAAAGCTTTGAATTCAAGTCATAGTTCATTCAATAGCTGTGAAAAAACATGAATATTGTCATTCTAGGTGCAAGTTTAACCTGTACGGGACTTACACTAAAAAACTGGTATGTTAACAGTACTTCAGCATAATATTTTTAACATCTTTTTTGCTACTTGCTTTGAAATTGATGGGGAATTGTTAGAAATAAGTCCATATGAGTGAGACTCATTTCCTATAATTTCAAAGTATGCATACTTTAGTACCATATTACTAAGATAAGGTGGAGGAAACGAATTATAAGGCAGGATGTTTATCATTCCTTAAAAGCTTAAGACACATGGCATGAGATGAATTTGGCTAAATACATATGCAGGTATGCCCGTATTCGTGTATTTTCATGTAGAAAATTGCATGCACACACTCTAGTACATGATGTTCTTGTTGGTCACGTTGGGTTGATGTGGCATGTAAAGCAATCACTAGTACCAGTCTGTATGTATGCGTGTGGGCGTGCACCAATGCACAAGGAAGATAACAGAGGAAGCTGTGCACGTACAGGTTTAGAAGGAAAGAGCCAGCAGAAAAAAGAAACACATTGGATTACGATTGGGTCAGTTCGATCCAGTTAATTATTTAGCTCTCTTTCCAAATTGTTGTATGATTACCATATCTAGCAGAGTCCTAGTTTGTTACAGTTTCTGTATATTTTTATTTTCAGTTTTTGTTTCCGATAAAAGATGTAAAGCTAAGTGTGTTGTTGGGTGAGTTGGTTTTGGTGAGTTCTGTAGAAAACCGGGCCGGTTTTCTTAGGGAGTTAGTCTGAATCCAACCTGGGTTCGACTAGGGCGTAACTTGCGCGACCAGGACCTGCCGTCCGTGATAGAGTGGGGATATAAAAGCCTCAGGTCGGCTCCCCTTGTATCAGGGACGTTTTTGTTTTGAGAAATAACTTCAGAAAAATCATCAGGATGGCCGCCATATCTTGCTCTTTGTTGTTGTGAATCCCATTGAGGGTTCATATTTGTTTTGTGCATTTTGATCTTTGAAACAATGCTTGTGTGCTGATCCTTGGGATCTCCTTCCCTGGTTCGTGTGCCACCAAGTACACGGGTGGAGAGATTGATTTAGGGTTTGGTTCGTGCATGCATGCATCTTGCTGTACAACCGAACCAAACTATTGTTGATTGCTGCCTGCTACGTGGAGGATTCAAGGCTATTCGCTGATGCTGAACACATTAACAGGTCAGGGATTTGTTACGAGCTGCTGCTGCTATATATATTTTGTCCGTGAATGGATCGCCTGAGCACTGCTGATTGGAATCGGGAAGAGTAACTTTAAGGTTCCGTGCTACATGAACGAAATTGTTGCTGATTTCTTGACACAACTGAAGAGGTGATGCTGCTGTTCCTTACTAGTACCGTGAAAGATGACCAACTTCACGTATAAATTAGGGTCGCTAATTTGTGTCATACCAATTTATGTCTACATGCATGAACCGGCTTGATACAATGGACCTGGTAGTATAATACTTGTTTACTTATCTTACACCTTATCCTGGCTAAGTGTATCTATCCATTTTGACTTGAAAGTCAAGAAACTTAGTACAAAGGATCTTAAAAGTGAAGCAAAATACTGCACCGACAAGAAGCTAGCAGCTCTCATTTGGTCAAATCCAAATTGGCTTTGCCATCTTAAGAAAATGAATTAGCTAATCTCCAACAAACTCCCACATAATTCATTTTCTTATATACTCTCGCAACGAATTTCACTAGTATATCCTTTGTGAAAATATCTTCTAGGTGAAAATTTATTACCAACAATTTCTGCTACATATCCTTCTCTGCTCTTCTACTGAAAGAACATGTACTTAACATTACTTTCAAAATTCTCTTGTCTGCAATCTGTTGCGTGTGGTGACTCATATCCAAGTCTTTTAGAGTTTAACAAGGTGTGCTATAAAGAGTCATACATGAATCCTAATAGGATTAGGATTCTTACATTCTTTTTTAGTAAGATTTCTACTCCACTTTGGAGGATTGCTATGAGAACTATAAAAAGCCATGAGAGGTGCTCATGGAGAACCCAAACAACCAAGCAACAAATCAAAGAAGCTACTTATCCAAATATAGAGGTGCACAATAGGGTTAGAGATTAGGTTATTTTTAGCATTAAATTCTTATATAGGGCAAGGATTCGAGTGTCTTAAAAGATTTGATAGAGTTGTGGGAGAGCGGCAATCCCTTATAATTTTTTGAGGTTGTGTTTAAGAAATTTGTAGCTAGCTTCACCAAATCTTTTCTCTCTTGTTGTGGTTACTTCAACGTTGTTATTTTAGTTCTCTCTACAAGAGTTATCTTCTTCATTCTTGATATCGTGCATGTTCATACCGTATGTCACAAACTTTGATTCGATCCAGGGACTGCTATGCTAAGAATGGGTTTCAAAGTATAATAAGTGGTAGCAGAGCCAAGGTAGATAAATCTGATTTGTGAGCAGGTCAGTAAAGTGTCAGGTGGCACAAAATTACGATCGATATCGACAATGTGGAATCAAGTAGAGAAATTTAACAGCATAGGAAATTTAGCTTGTGGAAATACGTGTTGAAGGATGTCCTTGTCTAACGGGGCAAATTGATGGTCTTAAAGGGGACAAATAGGAAAAGATATCCAATGAAGACTAGAAGGTGATGGAGCGGAAGGCTGTTAGTACAATTTGTCCATACCTCTTCGATTAGGTAAAGTACTCAGTGATCAAGATGAATTCACTGAAGAAATTATTGGAGGACTTAAAGAAATTGTATATGGAAAAGTCATTGACAAACTAGTGGGTGTTGAAGCGACACTGTACAAGTTACACATGGAGGAAGGTACACAGTTTATTGACCATTTTAATGTCTTCAACAAGCTTTTCACATAGCTGACTAATGTGGATGAAAAAATTGAGGAGAACGACAAGGTCGTCATATTGGTATCATCTCTACTGCCATCATGGGAGCAATTTGGTGATGAATATTGTCCATCGAGAAAACCACTCTCAACTTTAATAAGACAATTGCATGTCTATTGGAGGTGGAGTCTTTGAGAAATCCATCGGAATCTTCATCCTCGGGTGATCAAGCATTGGTTGTAGTAGGTGTTGTATGCAAAAGCAAAAGTCATAGGAAGAAGAAGGGCAAGTGCATGGGCACATGTATATGCTATATATGTGATGAGGAAGATCACCTGATAAAAGGTTGTCCCAGTTTGAAGCAAACAAAGGGTGCATGCTCAACGATGGTAGCAAAAAGAATGATTTGTATATACTGGTCGTCAATTAATCAGGTATTTCTCATGGAGGGATATTAGATTCAGATTGTTGCTTCCACATAGTTTAGTGGGGGAAATATTTGATGAAGGATCTCTACGCTTGACATATGGAACTATTCACTTAGCGAATTGCAAAGAATATGTAACAACTGAGGTGGGAATGATTACATTGGAGACGTATGATGAAGCACATTGCACATTGACGGGAGTTCGATATGTTCCTAGCTTAAAAAAGAATCTAATATCTCTAAGGTCAGTTGAAATCAAAAGTTGTGAGATATCACTTCGAGGTGGAGTCATACGAGTAACTTGCAAAGTACAGGTGATCATGAAAAGTATCTGGAGCAATGGAGGATACCTATTGATGGGTACACCTAAAGGAAGGGCAACTAATGGGAGGTCTGATAAAAATATTGGCTACAAGAAGGAAATCGTGTTGTCAACAGTAGGTACTCAGATCTCATCTGCAGTTATGTGCAGAACTCCAAAGACGGCTACAAACCTAGCAGGCATAAAGGTGAAGGTGTGATCAATTGGAAGATGGAGGATGGGAGGGACCAAGCACATGATATTGGTGAGCAGGTAGAGCTCAGAGGCAGTACAAACCTATGACATAGAAGGTTGTAGGAATATAAGGTGTGGTTAATCAGACTACAAAACAAAGGAGCTCTCAAGTGGATGATCAAGGCTGGGTACCCTGGATACTTAAACGCATATTATGATGATGTGCATGAGCCCCTATGGTGGAGGTACTCTTGAAGGTGGGTAGAAAAACAACAAATGAAAAAATAGAGCCGACTTGGAGTGAGTTCTTCTAGGAGCACAGTGAATTCAATGGATAAGAGTCAATATAAAGCTTGTTGAGTATGGTGACTCATATCCTAATCTTTTAGGATTTAGAAAGGTTTGCTATAAGGAGTCCTACATGAATCTTAACAGGATTAGAATTCCTACTTTCTTTTAGAGTAGTATTCCTATTCCTACTTTCTTTTGGAGTAGTATTCCTATTCCTACTTTCTTTTCGAGTAGTATTCCTACTCTACTTAGGAGGATGGTTAGGGGGACTATATAAAGCCAGGAGGGGGTGGTCATGAAGAACCCAAGCAACAAATCAAAGAAATAATTCATCCAAAGATAGAGGTTCATGAGAGGATTAGAGGCTAGGTTATTTTTTAGCATTAGATTCTTTTATAGGGTAAGGAACGGAGGGTTCTAAAAGATTTGAGAGGGTGTAAGAGAGCGATGATCTCTTGTACTCTTTTGAGATTGTACTTCAGAAATTTACGGTCAGCTTTACTAAATCTTTTTTCTCATGACATGGTTACTTCAACGTTATTATTTTAGTTCTCTCTATGAGATTCATCATCTTCATTCTTAATACCATGCACACTCATGCCGTATCTCATAAACTTTGATCTAATCTAGGGTGCTACTGCGCATAAGAAGTGGTATCATAGTATAACACAATCCATTTCTCTATTTTGTTTATGGGACTCCAAACTTTTTCTTCCTGATAATATGGTGGAATCTTCTCGCACATGTTTAATGCATATATTGTGCTTCACGATTTCTTCAACTATCAAGTATCTTCTCAACTCATATATCTCAGTCACGCTCTCTTCTTGGGATGATATAGACGTAATCAATTGCTTGCCATAACTCAGGCCAGAACTTGTGGTTTATCTCAAACTTGAGTTCAAATGTAAACTTGACCCCTTTTGACATGGAGCATTACTTTGCACTTGCTTCTCAACCATGCAACATGTGGTTGGCATAATGAGATAACAGTATCAGTTTTGTGGAGTTATCACAAACTTCACAATATCTTCCTTTGCAGTAAGGCAATTTTGTGGGGACTGAGTGTCGAATACCTGAAATCACTGTATGTGTTTCGTACTAGTTCCAATTGTTAAATAATTAATTCAAAGGAATTGATTAACCATAAGTGAACTACTCATTCACTTCCCAAACTAACTAAAAAGTTTTATGAAATGTCTACCCCTTGTGTGAAATCAATAAGTATTGTCCATAACTGGGGACATGGTTATTCGAATAATTTTACACTCTACAGAGATTGCATAACTTTACCCACACTTACTTAGGCATGTTGACCAAGACGATCATAATAAGGCCTTTACACTACTTAATCTCAAATTGATCTTGCCCGCTAATGACTCACTGCTGACTAGGCTGATAGTCCTACCACTAAAAGCCCCCTTTTGTACCAACAAAACATCTCAATGGCAAAATCATGGTTGAAACATCATAAATTAATTAACCAGGTCTATCCCATATTAGACATGTGGTTGTATGATAATGCTCAGATCAATGGTACATAAAATTATGTCCTAAGATATTACCCAGGCGAAGCATCCACATTCCAATGTGCTAGTAGCACCTAGTTTACTACATAATCACTCGTCCAAGTGAAAACCATTTTAGTTTAACTAAGACCAATGACATACCCATGTCATGATACATAAATTTTATAACTGTAGTTACAACCATGATTTAATATCTTATTAAATCAAAATTAATTAATTGATCAACATGTTTTGATAAGCCCAACGTAACAATAAGCATAGCTAAACAAATTAAACATACAACATAAATGGATACTAATATTGCATCACTAGAATACTACCCATCCTATGGTGACAATAAAATCATGACATTCAAATTATCAAGGTAGAAAGTAATCAAATTGGTTGCTAACTACCAACTACAAATGTTTGCAGTTAAATTAGTAATGTACGATAATTTAAAAAAAATAATAAATAGATTTTAAACAATAGGTTAAACATGATCAATGGTCATGACTTGTTGTGGCTTTGCTTAGTTACCAACTCTTAAACTTCAGGTCCTATTTTAGCTCCTTCGAAGATGTTATCTAATGAGACAAAAAGTGAACAAAACATAAATAAATTATAAAATCCAAAAATTATAAAACTAAAACTAAAAGATATAGCTCAATTTTAGATGAATTTACAAAGAAGAATCGAGTCAATCGGAGTTAGAACAGAGAAGAATGGGCTCTTGAAATGTTTTAAATCTAAGAAAAAGGAAAAGAATAATAGTTGGCTTTTATGGATTTATTTTCCTAAAGGAAAATGAATTTATGACACCAGCAAAGCTTCTTAGAATTTCACTAAATTATTTTCTAAAGGAAATTCACTTTGGTCACTAACAAGTAGGTCTCGGTCTATGGACCGGGTCCACGGGCTTGGTTCATGGCCTGTAGTGTACTGGGCTCACGAAAAGTGTTCTGACATGTGGGGACCACATGATATAGGGTTAGCATATGGTGGACTAAATCTATGAAAGACTCTAGAGGTTATGTGGCGTGGGGACGACGTTATTGCTGACGCACGACATGGCATGATTAGCAAAACGAGGCAAGGTGATGTGGCTGGTCGGCGGTAGGGACAAATAGCGGAGGAAGGTGAAGTGGAAGACAGGTGGTGAAGATGAACAGTGAAGGAAGATGACATCGACGAGAACTTCATCGACGACAAATGGCTCGATGGCTTGGTGTTTCGACGAGGACAACGGCGGTTCGGTGGACTCATCAGCGATGAAGACGATGACATTAGTGACTTGGCTTGACAACAAGGCGAGGTAGTGAAGCAGCTCAAGGACGGTGAAAACAAGAGGGCGGTGCGCTATTTAAAGCATGGCGACATGGACTCAAGACGGGCACAGCACGGACATCCTAGTCGAACACGATGAGGCAGACATCGGTGCGGAGGCAAAGTCCTAGGTGAAGATGATACAGGCAAGGAAGATGAACAGTAGACACTACTGTTCATCTGACAGGTGGGGCTACATGTCAACAGCTGTGCAAGGGAAGGCTCGAATGGCGATACATGGCAAAGATCAACTGGTGCGAGGTAGGGTGGCGAGCTGGACTAGGCTAGGTAGATAGGCTGAACCAAGGCATGGGAAAAACGACCAGCTGGACTTGGGTTTTGGCCCAATTGCTTTTAAGGATTTTTAGTATTTCCCAAAATTTAAAAAAATGAGAAAAAATAAGTTTAAGCTTTAGAAAATAGCAAATGAATCCAAAAAAATCTAAAACATATCAAAACATCATTGTATGATGAGGAACTCAAATAAAATAAATTTTGAATTATTGAAGTATATTTTAATCATATTAAATCTTTTTAATTTCTAAAAATTCAAATTAAGCTTTAATTAATTTAAGAAAAATTCAAATGGTTATTTTTATTTTAAAAACTTCAAAAAAACTCTAAAAATCAGGATATCACACAATCCTTTCTTAGGTCCATCTCCTAAGTGAGGTCTATCCCCAAGTAGGCATTCATCATTGTATTAGTAAGGTTTGGTCCCAATACCTTAGTGAAAGGAGCCCCTATGAGCAAACCTTCATGGAATGCCCTTACTACTTCGGCCTATCAAAATACAAGATTGGACCTGGACAACTTAGTTAGCTAAAGTCAGAACTCATATAGCACATGTAGTTGTATGCATAGATTTAGATGTGCGGCAACAACGATTGGTTCTTAATTGACCTAGACGAGAATCTCCCCCTATCTACACGCGAGATACCTTCTCACATTTGATAGTTCATAATAAAAATTGCCCGCATATAAATCTAGGTTTTTCATTTTATTTTCTACCAAATTAATAGTGGTTCCACCTCTGGTCCAACATTCGAAATCACCCATGTCCATACATAAATTTTTCAATTTGATCAAACTTGGTGAAAACTATAAGCATGCCGCGTGCTGCCCCCCACCGCATCCCCAGCCGCCGCCGCCTCCCACCGTGCACCGCCCGGTCCCGACCCCTCGCCGCCGTCGCCGGAGATCACCGCCCGAACAAACCCCCGAGACTGAGCCGTCGCGCCATCCCTGCAATCGCCGCCGTCCACCGGTGAGTCCCTTCGCCGTCCAAAACACTCGCCGCTGCTCGCCAGAGCCCCGTCGTGCACTGCCGCGGGACTCGAGTCAACCGCCGCATCCGCGTGCTCAGTCGTGTCGTGCTGCCCCCGCTCCCACGCCCGCGCCCGCCATGCGTCGATGCCCGGATGGTCCGATCCCCCATCCCGACCATCCATCTAGTTCTAGATCGATGGTCAGGATCTCGCCAAGCGTCCGCACTGCCACCGTCGGATCTCACTGACGTCAGCCTGCGCCCGCGCGCCGCCAACGGTTCTCCTTCTCTGTGAGCCCGATCCACCATGAACTGAGAGACCGACAGCCCGGTCCCACCTTTCAGCCATACTGTGCCATAGACCCGTGGACCAGACCTGTCCGAGTCAGCAGCCCAGTCAGCAGACACATCAGCCCTAACCTCCATGTGGCGTCATGTGTCAAGATTACGTCGGACCGACCGCCCATATGCGGTCGGTATGCCACATGTCGATTTCACGTCGACCTTAGTGCCACATGTCGGCCTGATCGATCGTCACGTCAGCCCTAGCCGCCACATTAGCACCCACCTCGTGTACTATTCCATGAGCCATGTCCACTGTGAACTAGTCTTTCCATGCACCGAGTCTACATCACAGTAGCTTTTTTGAATTTTCAATATTTTCTTTTAGATTTAATTTTCTAAGAGCCCATTGTTCTCTGTCCTAACTCCATTTGACCTCGTTCTTTTTTTAAATTCATCTAAAATTGAGCTCTACCTTTTTGGTCTGGTTTTGAGATTTTTGGAGTTCATTTGAATTTTATTTTTGTGCCTTGACCGTTTTCTCCGTCGTTAGATCCCGTCTTCAAAGGAGCAGGAGCGCCGCCAGAAGATCCAGAGTCTCTCGCTGAGCACTACAAAGGCAAGTCATGTCCTTTAATCATGTTGAACCTAATTTTCAATCTATTGTTTATTTATTATGATTTAAGTTATCATGCATCGCTATTTTATTACAAAATTTTATACTTGGTAGTTATCATCACAATTGATTAATTCCTCCTTGATAATTTGAATACCATAATGCCATTGTCACCATAGGTTGAAAATTTATTTAGTGATACCATACTAGAGATCACTTGGGTGGTACGATTAATATGCTTAGCCATGGTTATATTACAGTGGGTTCATCATCATATGTAATCAATTAATTAATTTGACTTAATGATATATTGAATTGTAGTTGGAGCCAAAGAGAATCGTGGTTGGAACCACAGTGTAAAATTTGTATGTCATGACATTGGTGTGTCATTAGTGTTAGTTATACAAAATTGGTTTTCACTTGAACGAGTGATCGTGCAGTAAAAGGAAAAGTGTGGATTCACTTCGAGGGATGTGAAAGTCTCGCCTGAGTAATATTAAGAACTTAACTTTGTGTGCCATTGATCTGAGCTTTACCGTGCAAACCACATGTCTAGTATGGGATAGACCTGGCTGATTATTTTGGGATATTTCAATTTTAATTTCACCATTGTGATAAACATTGTTGCTGATTTCCATGAGGTGCAAGGGAGGGTGTGATGCGAAACCTTAGCGGGCGGGATTGAGTTGAGGTTGAATATTGTAAAGGCCTTGTTGTGATTTTCTTAGCGTGAGGCTAATCACATCGTGTGGGTACAGTTGTACAATCTCTGCAGAGTGTAAAACTATTCGAATAGCCGTGTCCCCGGTTATGGATAATGTTGAGTGATTTCACACGAGGGGTAGAGTTTTCATAAAAACTTGAATTGGTTATCGCTGGAAAGTGAATGGTTAGTTCACTAGTGGTTTGGCTTGTGGATGGGAAGTTCACAAGTGGCTTATACAATTCCGTTGATTATTTATTTATTACTGTTCTTCCTTAAAGTTCGCTTTCGATCTATTTATCATATTTACTTTAAAATATCGCTTTATACAAATTAACCTTCCAGCCATCTATTGGTAAGCCTTACATATTATATTGCATTTATTTGTTATAAATGACTTGTTGAGTACCAATGTACTCACGGCTTTAAGCCCACTGTTGCTCAGTTGAGGAGGAGTTATACCAGCAGGAGGTACCAGAGAGAGGATACTTAGGCGACTTCACGGATTAGGACTTCGCTCCCCAGTCGATTGCCTGTGGGCATGTCAAATGGCTTCCACGTTTATTTCTGTTTTTCACTGCTAGATTTTGAGCCCTTCGGGCTAATGAGATTATAAGCTTGGCCATAAGGTCGTACTTTGATAATTATTAATATTTGAGTCTTTTCTTTGTTTTAGCGTGTATATGGTTGATATTGCATCTATGTTAAACTGTGTGGACTAGTGTGATCTTGGATTAGTGCAGTATACATAGAGAGTCCGGATTTACATATTCGGATCTCGACATCAAATTTGCAAGGAGGTTTAATGTATTCAAGCAGATATAACTACCGTTACCCTAGTATAGCAAATTTTAAAGAAATATGCACGCATGCGTAATAGATTTTGTAAACAATATACAATAATTAAAATAGTAGGATCAACAGGGTCAAAGGGGTGCTTTCCTTGCTCTTGTTGCTCAGAGAATGGTTCAGAAGTGTTCTCGAAATTGTCTGACGGAATGGTGTCTATTCTATAAAATTCAAATAAATACAAATAAGATTTAAATGAATTTAAATAGAGACAAAACTTAAATATTGTTGTATATTGGAAAGGGCATAATTTTAGAAAAACATTAGAGACAAAAATCACTAAATTTTGTGCTCATATGCAAAAGTTATGGCCATTTGAATTTTATTTGGTTTGAAAAATACCGAGAAAATGAGAAATAACACTGTGCATGAATTTCAATTATAATTTGTATTTTATCTCTAAAGTAAAACTTGGATTTATTGCATTATCAGACTGACATGTGGGGTCAGGTCAATATGTTAGAGTTTTATTAATTTTCAAAATCATCCGACAGGTGGGCCAAGCATGCCAGCCTTACATGTTTAAATTATGTTTTAAAAATTTATTCACCGTGTGGGTCCCATGTGTCAGTGACTCATATTTTAGTTTTCAATTTAATTAAAATTTCTTAATTGATTTTGACCAGCCCACTTGTGATAGACTCATTAGCTTCAAATTTGTTATCGAAATTAATTTACATTCTTACATATGAGTCCAACCTATCATAGTATTATGTTTTAAAAACTTATCTGCATGTGGGTCCTACATATCATTCTCATAGTTTTAAACATGGTTTTAACTATGATTTGAGTTAATTAATTAGCCTAGGTCCACATATCATACACCCATTAGATTCAAACGTGTCAATAGCACTGAGATAACCACCTGATAGGCCAGGCCCACTGTTAGTGGGAGGAAGACAAGGTTGAGTGGAGCTAAGCTCCGGCAAGCTCGCCAGTGGCAAGGGGAGTTGCGGTTCGGTGTTAACATGGTCAAAATGAAGTGGCCATGTAATTATACACCTCTGGGCAGTGGCGGTGGCCAAAACAGTGGACGGTGGTGGCCATGCGATGGCAAGAGGCAGCGGTGATTCTCCAGTGAACTACGGCATGGCCAAGAGAGACATGCTTTCATGCTAAGACTAGTCTATTCGATTCAGGGTGAGGTCGTACAATGTTTTGGGGCTTGGCTCGAGGACCAAAGGTCACCAAGGATTTGTCAGCATCATGCTCAGCAGCGATGCCATGAACAGTTGCAGCGAGGGCCATGCTATGGTGAAACATTTCCAAATTAAGCTAGCATATGAGCATCTAGGGACTACTAGGAGTCTACCGAGGGGCTTGGCGGCGTCGGAGAGGTGTTGGAACGCTTGGTCAACGATGAGTAGCGATGCGCGAAGATGACATCCATGGTGCGGGGGCTCCTCAGTGAGGGAGAGCTGCAAGAGATGGTCTGGCAAGCTCAGGGAAGCACCGAGGATGCTCTGGGAGCAAGGGAATAGGCTAGGTCTCACCGGAGAGGAAGAACAACTAACAACGACAGCTTTGGTCGGTGATGAGGAAGATGACTCAATTCCGATGAGTGCTTCATGATTCACAAAATTGAATGAGGGAAAAGCTCTGGTAGATAGGGAACATAATATGACATGTTAGAGAAGCTAGGGGTCCACTGGAGAGTTCGCACCATGGTGAGCTCGGCGAGGCAACGTGGAGGAAGACGACGTGTTCCAAGCGTGGCAAAGAAGGAAAGGCCCCGGTTTTCGTGGAAATGAAGCAAGGGCAAGATGAGGAAGAGGATGGCACAGCTGGATTGGCATTATAGGCATGGGATTGTCGAGAGGGATGTGCGAGATTTTGTGAGCGTGGTGGCGAGATGAGCTCGGTTCTTCTCGACAATGTACGACACACAGAGATAATAAGGAGGAGGGGAAATCAGCACGGCGATGCGACCGATAGGTGAGGCCAACAGGTGAGTGGGGAAACCATGGCCATGGTGTCCAAAAACTGGCGGCGTTGGCATGGCTACGGCAGAGCAGGCGCGATAGTGGCGAGGTGGAAGACGAAGCCTACTAGTGGGCCCGGCTCACCAGGAAGAGGAAGTAAGTTGACCTGAAGGGTGGGGTTTGATCCCACTCATCAATGTTAGGACTTAAGTGACAAAGAGAGAGGGCAGCCTGATAGGTGGGCCCCACATGGCAGAGAGAGTTAAGGTGAGCTGAGAGTTTGAGAAATTTTTAGATGTATCAGATGAGCTCCAAAAATTATTAAAATTTTTATAGATTCTCAAGACACAGTTCAGAGCATTGTGTAAATTTTGTACAATTGTTTCCTTGTATTTTTGTTAAAAATCTTGGAATGTCTCTATTGTACGTAACAAGCATCATTTTGATTTGAATAAATTCAAGAACATGTTCGAAAATGTTCAAATCTTTATTTCCAGTGCCATGAATATATTTATGAGTTTTTGAGATGACTTCTACTTTGAATTCTCCTAGGTATTTTTAGAATCATCTTTTTAAATTTGATTTTGAATTCAAATTGAGTTATTTCCAATGTACATTTATTTCCCTGATTTTACATTCCCTAGAATCTGGGATGTTATAGATTTCCATTTTTGCGATCAATTATCTTGGAAGAAAAATCTTCAAAATGGACAGCACATACATGTTCTAGTAGTTGCCCAATGCTCAGCAAATTTTGCTTCAAATCAACTATAAACAACACATCATGAATAAACCTTTGTCTGTCTTCCATTTGAATATGAATACAACCCTTTCCTTTTAGCTTAGGCTAAATAACCATTGCCCATGTTTATCTTCACTTGATGTGATGAGTCGACTTCTTGAAACATTTTTGGACCAGCTGCCATATAGTTTGTGCAACCACTATCCACAATCCAAATATCTTCATTTTCTTCATGAATAGTTAGGTAGGAATAAACCAGCTCTTCTAAGTTCTACTTTTCTTCTGAGAAATTTGTCTGATTATCATATCAGGATGTACAATATTTGGGATATGACCTTTCTTCTTGCAATTGTGGCAAATCATAAATCTTCTAGCACATATCTGTAGTGTGATTGGACCTTTTACAAATATCATACCAAAATTTTAAATTAGTCATACATTTTTCTCTTCCATCTCGAGTCGGCTGGTTGTGCATATTAGTCCATGAATCATCTCTTCTTTAATAATTTCCACAATTTGAATTTTGTGACTTAAAACTCAACTTTGATTCGAGAGCATTTTCAACCAAACTTTATTTTTGTCATAATTTTCTCTCTTCATGAAATTCTAGCGAGCTCATTAGTTGCTAAATAGTAAGCATCGACAGATCCTTCAACTCCTCAATAGCAGCAACAATATACTCGAACTTTTTAGACAAAATGATCAAAATTTTCTCACCTACATTTTGATCAGATATATCTTCATCTTAGGTGTGTATTTGATATACCACCTCAATGATTGTCAAGATCTAATCCTTTATATTCCTAAAATCCTTCATCTGCAAATTTTGAAATGGTCCTCATAAGGTTTGAAGCTTCACAACTATAACCTTTTCAGAACATTCGAACTCCTCATTTCAGTTAATCTTGTCCTGTGCTTCCATTGATTTCTTGGTGCTGATGCGCTTTCTATAATGTTGGGACCCAAATATGCAAATTCAGACCATCTGTGTATATTGCACTAGTGCACATATTATCAATAGCGAAATAAGAATAAACGTATTGAATTTGATAAATAAATAATTGTTGTGACCTTAAGGTCTTTACATTTATTCGTCCACACAAGGTTGAAGCACTAAATAAGATAACTACAACGGAACGGAAAAGCACTCTAGTGGAACCCATCAACTTGCCATAGGCAATCGATAAGAAACAAGACATAACAATCAACCTTCTAGTAAAGCTCCTCCTCCAAGGCAGGTGTAGACTCCTCTACTTTGTCAACTAAATTATTATTATTGCAAGGTGAGTACATAGAGTACTCTGTAAGTTGTGCACACAAAATGTAGAGTCTATTTTACTAAGGATATGGTCTTAAGGTTTTTTTAGCGTAAAGCAAAGAATACAATAAATGGATTGAAAGCATAATTTGAAAAATAATAGAAGTAATCAGTAAACAAGATGCTTCACAAAGTTTCACTAAACCTCATACAGACTAAACCAACTACTCACACAGCCAACCCTCCCAATTTTATTTTATGAAGATCTACCCCTTGTGTGAAATCCCCAAGCATGTCCGTGACTGCGAACATGGCTATCCGAATAGATTTGGTAACACTCTACAATGGTTGTATAGTTTTTCCTACAAAATATGATCAACAACATGGTCTTATCATATTTTCTTGGATGTGCAACCTAGAAGATTATAGCAAAGCATTTCAGAGACTCTTCCCCAACTATTGGCCCTTCTGGTAACCTACCTACACCATTATTCCAAACATAGTGAATATCCATACACAATGAACGAGCACAGGGTTGCACCGTTGCATTTTAGAATAGGAAACATTCATGATGTGGCCCAAACATAGCAACACAACCTCCACCCTACACATAGTCTAGCTTATAGCCTGAGGAAGCCAACGTTGAAACTCGGTAACTTACTACACTAGGCTCTTCCCATTAGAGCATGTGGTTATATGATTTGAGTTTAGTTCAATGGCGCACATGGTAAAGTCCTTAATTGTCCAGGGTGAGACTACCCAATACACTAAGTCTACACATAGAACCACACAGTCCTCCACAAATGTCTTGTCGCTAAGTTCCACCACTCGCCCCAATCTAAATCATTAATCACCCTTGTTGATTGTCACCCAGCACCCAGTTGATCAAATAGCCATTCCATATTCATTAGTCAAGTGTAAAATTGCCATTCAAAATGATATCAACAACCCATTATGATAAAGGATCATACTACACTAACCAACCCACATGGGTGCTACACTAGTTACCAACTCATAATTTACCAACTAAGGGTTACAAGTGATACTAGCATACAATATACAAGGTGATATGATAACAATGGGGCTGCATTTGATAAATGAAGTAAAATGCAATAATTTAAAGACAAATAAGTTTTGTAAATTAGGTGCAACATGGTCAAAGCACACAACTTGCCTTGGAATAGCTCCTAGTCCTATCCTTGAACAAGCACTTCCCCTCCGCATGCTCCCAAGGCACAACGTCTACGCGAAACAAGGATGGAATGCAAATAAATAACACAGAGGCAAAACAAAACTCCAAAAATTAAAATAAATATACTAGAAGGTAGGGTTAGATTTTAGAAGAATTAAGAAACTTGAACTGACTCAATTAGAATTCGTATGAGGGAGAACAAGCTCTCGGAAGTGGCTTGAGAGAAATAATCGAGAAAATAACAAAGGAGAGAGGGAATAGAGGCTAACAACCGGGACCAAGGGAATATTCTGAGAACCTTTATTTTTGGGAATTTTGAAAAAAGCAGAGAGATTGATAGGTGCGGTATTGGTTCATGGACTGGGTCTACGATGCACCAAGTTCATGGAATAGTGAACTGACAAGTAGGGCCACATGTCATAGGCTTGGCTCATGGTGGACTGGGTCCACATGGTTTGGATCTAGGGTTTGGGTATGCATGGCACTGACTGGGCAGTGGAGGGTAGCATGGCGCTCACATGGCGTGCAGGTCGCGACAACGTTGGTCACACAGAGGTGGGCTACGCATGGGTACCAATGGTTGATGGCAATGGCACGGTGCTCTAGCGAACGGAGCCGATGGCGACAGCGGCAGGACTAGGCACGGCAAGGGAGTCGTTAGAAATAACGTGGCAAGGAGAACTCGATGATGTGGATGTCGAATCTGGCAGCGATGGCATGGCACTTTAGCGACAAGAAGGGGGAGAACTGGGTAGAACATATGACGACGAACCTAATGGTGAGGTCGGTGGCGGCGTAGACTCATCGACGGTGAAGGGGGCGGCGGCGAAAAAGATTGAATCAGCTTGATTTGCATGCATGGTGCACGAAAATAAAATCAAATTGAGGGACAAGGAATCAAAATGAGGGATGACACGAATGTATTTGAGTTTGGCTCACCGGTGTGATGGGGAACAGTAAGCAAGGCATGGGCACAGCAGCTCTCTCTACTGAAAGAGAGGAGGACGAAGGTGGCAGCATCCTTCTTTAGCATTTTTGGCATGCATAGGTGCGGAAATGAGGTACGGCACACGCGGAGGGCTCGAGCAATATATGGGGGTGTGTAGGGTTGGTGGCACGTGACTTGGACTCTGAGAAAAGTGGGAGCGATAGTGGAATCCCAGTCGGGTCTGGCTCGGGACGAAGCATAGTGCCCCGCTAAGCCCACTCGCCAATGACAGTAGGGTGTAGGATGCGTGGGTAATGCAACGCGGTCATTGGTTGGGCTGAGCCGGCGGGCGAGAGATAGAAGGCGAGGGCGGCAAGGCCGGCTAGGCCACAAGGCACGAGCGGTTCAAGAGAGAGAGAGAAATGAGCCACCGGAAAGGATTTTATTTAGATTTTCCATTTTAGAAAATACCAAAAAAGGAAAAAAGCACAAATAAAATAACAAATGCACTCAAATATTTCCATTAAATATGGAAAATACATCCAAGAACAAAGAATCCAAATAAAATATTGTTAGCAACAGTTAATGTTGGATTTAGTTACATTAAATTGTTTTCTATTTAAAAAAGTCCAGGTTTAAGCTTTATTAAGCGAGTAAAATTGGTGACAATTTTTAGGGGACCTACACTACACAAAGGAATCTTAAAAGAGAAAAAATTTGGATGTTACATGTAACACCTCATTGAATCAGAAACAATGCATTGGTGTCTATCATCTTTGCCAGAGATTTGTTCTCCTCCGGTATAAGAACATCTTCATGGCATATTTTTTGTAGCCATTTTCCACAATATCCTATCATTCTTGAGATAGTAACAATGTCTACATCTTGATATTTCACATGCCGTAATTCTCTCTTGAGAATATGGGCACCATCGACTATGCCATACCGACGCCCGAACTTGAAGCCATAATCTCGACTACAAAAAAGCAACATGGACATGTCACACTATTTTGCTACGCCCGACTCTAAACCTGGCGCTTTGATACTAATTGTTAGAACCGTAATTGGACTAGCTCTGATACCAATTGAGCTCTCATACCAGTTGTTCTCGACTACAAAAAAGCAACATGGACATGTCACACTATTTTGCTATGCCCGACTCTGAACCTGGCGCTATGATACTAATTGTTAGAACTGTAATTGGACTAGCTCTGATACCAATTGAGCTCTCATACCAGTTGTTGGAATCGATCTATTCGCTCATAAAAGCAAATAAACTGAAATAGCAGTAGCACTAGTGCAGCACGCCAGCACGTAGCTTGTACTTGTATTCACTAACTTGAATGGGCTGCCATATTTATAGGCATTACAGCCGTCATTGCCCAAACTGACTTAAAGTAGGTAACTAATACAGCTTGCATGCTTACTACTCAAGTAATAGTTATTCTAGTGTATGCATGTATGTCTACATGCATGAACCGGCTTTATACAATGGACCTAGCAGTATAATCCTTGTATACTTATCTTAAACCGACTAAGTTTATCTACCCATTTTGACTTGCAAGTCAAGAAAGTTAGTACTACTAAGGATCTTAGAAGTGAAGCAAAATACTGCACCAACACGAAGCTAGCAGCTCTCATTTGCTCAAATGCAAATCCAAATTTTGTGACCCTTAAATTATATCCAAAGGCCCTCATTCTTTCCTCCTTACTATATAACCCCACATAACCCTAACCCTATCCCACCCCACGCCGCTCCCTTTGCACTGCCCCCCTCGTCGCCACCGACGACGAGCCCCTCCCACGGCCTCCTCCTTGCTCGCCGGAGCAACTCCGTGCACCTCCCATCACCACCTCCCGCCCCCTCCTTCACCACCCGCGGCCAGCAACGCCCCCGCCGCCCCCTACCCCTCTCCACCATGCCACCCCGCTCAACCTAATAGCTAGTACCTTCCACCGTCGCCACCCTCCGACACCACCCACTACCCTCCACCACCGCCCACCACCGGGCCACCACCTCTGGCCTCTGTCTATGCCTCAGAGAAACGGTGAACCCTAGGCACAGGAGGCGGGATTCTCCCCTCGGGCTCGCCGGCGAGGAGGAAGAAGAGGCCGCCGCAGAGGAGAAAGAAGGGGTCACCGGAGAAAAAGGTGGCGGTGGTAACGCACAAATCTTCACGCACATCGAAAGGTGAGAAATTTGGATAATTTTTTGAAAAAAAACATCCAGGTGATGTTTATAAAAAACCCTTCTACATTATGTTACAGACGTTTTCAGTATTCACAGTCCAGTCGCCATGTTTTTCCTCGTCTACTTCTAAAGTGGGTGCCTGTTCATGCACTTGAAGTTGACACCGCACATCGTGGCCCATCTGCTACCTAGACTTGGTCACCGAGATTTCCATCAGGCGTGGAAGAGAAGATAAACCACTACATGTTACAACTAGCTCAAGTTAATAAAACTTGAAACCTAGCCCATCTCGATGGTCTGACCGACCTCCAAATGGCGGTCTGGCCGGCTCGATGGTCTGACCTCTAGTATAAGTGTGGTCTGAGTGCTGCTATAGTAAAATCAGTAAATAAATAGTGATTTTAGCACTATTTCAAACTCAAAAATCAATGAAACTTTTGATCCATAAATCCAAATGATATGAAATTTTGCAAAGATCTTCTCTAGGTTACCAAGAACCTATTTCAAGAAACGATCATGACAATCATGGTCAAAGTTAAAACCTTTTTTAGTTTGAAAAAAGGTGCACCAAAACCGAGTCAAAACCAAAATCGGTAAATACAACTTGCTCGTAGGTGGATGATGGTCAAGAAGGCTCTAGATGTATTCCTACATGTTATAGCAAGCTAGAACATCAAAGAACACGAGCCAAAAACTCTTAAAATAAGAAATCACACTTTGAGGCCAAATCAAACAAAATCAGGTTTTCTTGATAAACTTGCTATCAAAGTGTCTAGATAGGTGGAGATAGATTCCCAAAAGTTGTCTCCATCTCTTGCATATCCTTGGCACAACAAGATGAGATATCAAAACCAACCAAAATAAGAGCAAATTAATAAAAACAAGAAATAGATATAGAGATTATCAAAAATTGATATATTGTTTGCTTGAGATGGATTGTTTTATAGCCACTCCACCTTAAAGGACAGAGAGCACACAACGCACTTAACTTTCAAACCCTAACCCTAGACATGAGAGCACAAGGCAGATTCTGGTATTTTAATCAAACTTATTAAAATACCATTTCTTAACCGGGTCTTTATTTTCCATTGCAAGTAATCGTCATGCTTGCCACGTGTAGGTTCACTATTGGCTAGCCACGCGCCGGTAAGTCTCTCCCGCTCCGGTTCCACCGGACCACACTTCATTTGGACCAACCAAATCACATGGTGCAAATCCACCGTTCAAACTCACCTTCAATATTTTCCGTCTTTCTTATGCCATACTTGAGCTCATCATCTTACCTAGCATTTCTTGACCGTTCTAGCCTTCAGCTCCTCTTTGAGTATAATCTCGATCCTCGTCACTGACCATGGTGACTCTAAACGTCTCTGCACATCTAAAAATAAAGAAATCGTTTTCGGGTACAAGTTCTTCATAACTTGACTCACGTTAGCCAAAACATACATCATGCACACTTAATGCTATGACCCAGGTCAACCAAACTTAATCCATGACTAAAATTCTGACATCCTCAATTTCTGTCTAATACAAAAATCAGTTCAGATAATATGCTATCTTTGCAAAATTAAATGACCACTTCACAAAACTTGCAATGATTAATCATAATATTATCCTAAACCTTCTCACATGGCCCTTCAACAAGACAAAGGAATTAACCAGAGCAGTACAAATGATTATACATCAAAAAATGGCATTCCAGTTTCAGAATGGCAATCGTATGGAGCTGTACCCTGTTCACGCCTGAGGTGCAATATTAGGAGTTTGGACAGTTGCGGGCATCGTTACAGTGATTTCTACATTATTTTACAGGTGCTTGGTTCATCGTAGTCGTAGTAGTACCGTGTTTTACTGCCTAAGTCATATTTTTCCCCATCCACTTCCAAAGTGGCTGCTTGTTGAAGCATTTGAAGTTGATACCGCACATCGTCGCCCATCTTCGGCTTGCACTTGGTCACAGAGACTTCCATCAGGCGCGGAAGTTTAGATAAACCACAACATGTTGACGTCTCCGAGGCACCGACATCGTACAGGTACAGCAGCTCAAGCTTAGGCATCGTTCCATCGATAAACAGCACTTTCTGGACTTTTAACCGAGTGAGCTGCAGCATCGTCAGGCTTGGGAAATAGCTTTTATCAAAGCGGAGTTCTTGGTCAATATACGACCTCTCCTTGAGGCATAGAGTCGACAGAATTGGTAGGCTGCCGAGGGCTGGAATGGAAGTGTGTTTCAGCAGGGTGGACGACAGAGTCAACTTTTGGAGACTCGTCAGCTGACAGACAGAAGTCTCTATCTTTGACAGCGTGCCGTGCAGCTTGAGCCTCTTGAGGTTGGCAGGGAGCAGATTATTCAAGCAGTCATCTAGATCTTCTGCGCACAGAGACAAGGATTCCAAGCGGTGGAGAGTAGCAACGGCACCGAGCTTGCAGTTGCTCGGGGTGATGCCAACCACTCCAAGCTTGCGCAGCTTGGTAAGCTCCTTGAGCTCTTCCAGGATGTTCTCCTCGCCGGCGCACAAGTTCCGCCGCGTGGTACCTTCCAAGCTAATAGTTCCCAGCGTTTGCAGGGCCATCAGGCCTGCAATGCCTGCCGGTATTTTGACGCCGGCCTGGCCATCCGGCGGTGGCCGCAGTTTACCGGCTCGGAGATGCTGTAGCGCCTGGAGCTTGACCGTGGCTCTTGGCATCGCCTTTACCTTTGTGTCTCTGATATCCAGCGTCTGGAGGTGCCTCAGGTCACCCAGTGAATCGGGGAGACGAGAAATGGATCCACATCCTCGCAGAGAAAGGTATTTCAGGTGGATAAGCTTCATAATCTGCCGGATGTCCTTGTTTGTCACCCCCTCCGAAACGCCTTCCAAATCCAGTACTCCCAGTAACCTCATGCTGTCAGAGATGAAGAATGATTCCCACTTTCCAGATATCGTCAAAGACTGCAACCGGGAAAACTCCACCATGCTCACCCACTCATTCTTGGCCCTCGTCCACTCTTCGCAGACAGCGAGGTGCCGCACGGTGCGTTTGGTGGTGGTCAAGCTGCAGGTGTCGTTGTCCACCACAAACACAAGGTTTTCCTCCATGGAATTTGACAATGACATCTCTTGAATCAGAGGATTAACATGGCAATATTCAACCCTTTTGTCGCTCTGTGTTGGCTTCGTCGATCGTTGGATCAATTCCTTCCTGATAAGCTCTGCGATGTAGTCCTTCCCGACTGCCAGTGCGGTTGCAGTTGGCGGCATCTCCCTTGCAAGTACATAACCCTCAGCGATCCACCGCCTCACTAGGCGTCCCCCCCTGATGCCTTGAGGAAATATGGACAGATACAAGAGACAGATCCTGTGCCTGAAAGATAAACTATGATAGACACAAACAAGGAATGCCTTTGCATAGTTATCCTGCTGAGAACTCAAATCGTGGATGCATTTCCTCCATTCTGCTGTAGTTTTTGGCCTGGTGGACAAGAAGGCACCTATGGTGGCAACTGATAAGGGAATTCTGCCGCATTGTTCGACGATATCTTTTGCTTCCTCTTCCAATTCTTGTGGCACTTCCATTCTAGCACCTTTGTATACCTGTCATTGGTGCGATTTGAGATTGTTAGTGTTACCTACTAAAGCTGGCTACTGTTCAACTGAAACTTGAAACATCACTTCGCATTGCAAAATGCCATTGACAAAGTATTGCTTTGTAATGGTCAACTGAAGAAACCTATTCTCACAAAAAAGATTACCAAATAATTAAACTATCCATAGCTGGAAATACGGATAAACCGAACTCAACATCACATGGACATTACATTACATCATCAAGCAAACAACAGTATTATTTGACTAATCACGCGCGATACCCATCCAACCTTTCAACGTATTCTTCCCCAAGATGCGAAAAGATCGAGCCTAGGTTGGGCCTGGGTTAGTACTTACTACTTAGTACAGGCAATCGAGTTCTTTTAGTGTCCTTATTTGGATATTTGTAACTTTCACATTATTTCCCTAGGATTGAAGGTAACATCAATACTATTTTAGTAATAATTCCAGCGTTTAGAGTGTCACTGCAATGTTGGGTGTGCCACTCAACTAATTTTCCCTTAATTATAACTCCTCTTCAACAAGGAATTTATACTTATACCCTACAACCAGAGGTAATTGCTGTACTAGTGGCTATACTTATTGATTTGTACTTTATAAGTAACACGAACTTATGTTTAATGACCATAACGACATACCTGTGTAAGTTCCACTGAATTCTAATTGCAATTATACCAAAATAGAACAAGATAATATATCTTGATTCCCTAAAGAAGAACAAAACCGACTTCATAGTTATCCAACGATTAATCGATAGGTAAATATATTTTTTCTATAGATAACTTTATTGTAATTTTTTTCTTTCTAATGACTAAAGCTAACTTTTTAGAATTACGTAGGCCGTTCACCACATACGTTGCAGAGATACAGAAATCCAAGGGAGAGATCAACGCCCTATGACACGATCTAGATTTTTTGATATTCGCTAGTATATATTAATCCTATATAACACTTCGTACTAATGCATCTCGAATTAACAAATTCTATTTTTGCAGTGTCACCAGCAGCAGCCGGACAACACCTGTGGATTCTATGTTTGCCACCACATGCAGCTACTCCTCGATTCATCAAAGACCAATAATCCTCTAGTTTGTCAATCTTGCAATAAGTAATTCATACTTATCAATTTATATATGTATGCATCACATTGATATTCCAATCGACAGGTTGTGTCCATCGATACAACTACGTTGGAACTGGCCGACCTTGTACAAATTCGAGGACAGTTTGTGTTCTTCTTAATGTCTAAAGTCATAAAATCAGATGGGAAGTTCCACGATATAGAATAAATTTGTTTGGAATAAGATTGAGCTTAATTGTACATGTGTGCATTTGTTGATGGATAATTTATTTTATTTTAGTTAATTAATTTGTGAAATGGATGTTCTTATTTCTAAAATAAATAAATGTGAATTGGATGTATATTATATTAATCTACTTGTTTCAAAGGGCATGGCTCGTATTTCAAAAGCCATTTATGATGATCTCATATCATTACTTACACATAAACTCAGACGGCTCACGAAACCGTATGTGATGACGTTTTTAAATCGTCTGTGATGACTTTTTCTGCAGTAATGGTGTATGTTACAATATATCCCTAGAAGTAACGACTAAGTAATCTATCTAGGATTGAAGGTAACATCAATGCTATTTTAGTAACAAATCTAGCGTTTAGAGTGGCACTGCAATGTTGGGTGTGCCACTCAACTAATTTTCCCTTAATTCTAACTCCCCTTCAACTGGGGTTCCAAATTAAAGCCCCCTTGGGCTTTTGCTTGCCTAAATTCGTGCCATCGTTCTAGCTTTTTCCCGTTGAACATGGTTACTCTATATTCAAAGCTCGAGCATGTATGCTAAGGGTAGTCCCAATGTTTGAAACCATGACTAATTTTTAATCTTTTAAGACACTATGATACAAACTACAGTTTCTAATCCATGGTTTCTTCGTGTGGGACCAGATCGAATCGTGACCAATCATTTTCATCCCCTTTCTGCACATGCATTGACTGTTTCTTCTAAGACACTATGATAAGAAACCAAGTTCGCTGCAGCGCATCTTTTGCTGGTTTCCTCGGCTTTGGACCTCGTGAAGAAATAGTTTCCTCATGAAGAAACCGTTTCCTTATCTCTCCTCTTTAATTACTATACCATGTCACCAAAATACTTACATGACAAGCCTAATTAATGTAAGAAACTATAGCATTGGGACTGCCTTAACAGAAGTGACACAAGCGCTTACCCTTCTATTCATTTATTTATAGGTTGTCCAACCAGGAGAGGAGATTGTAGTAGAGCAGTGAAATGTTATAAGTCTGAACGTTCGCAGTTACGCACCTCGTTATAGAAGATATCAAGTGCCTCGCGAATATTCGGAGCTCCCAGCTCGAATGTTTCTCCATTAAGACGAGAACAGTGTTCAGCAACTTCTTTTTTCCTTGTAGTGGCTACGATACAGCCCCCGTTGTTACTGTCGGGCAACGCGTTGACGATCTCGTCGAATTCCCAGGTACACGACAAGCCGTACAGAACAAGGAGGTAACTCTCCTCACTTATAAAGCTGAACAACCTCCATTTCAACTCTTCAAATCCCGATGTTGTTGATTTACCTTCTACTCTCTCTCCGTCCAGTGAATCAATTAGGCTCTGAAAGAACTCCTGGCGACTGAAAGGGCGCTTCACAGTCATGGGCGGAAGGACCAAGAAATGTTTGCTCAGCTCACATAACATACTTTCAACAAGTGCAGTTTTCCCAACGCCGCGTGGTCCCCACACAGAGATCACTCGAGGGCGTTTTAGGGTGGGCATGTCGTAGTAATTCACTGGAGGGGGGTGGGAAAGAGCTTCTCGGCTTGATCAATGGTAGATAGGAAGTTCTTCCCGGTTTTATCAATGGTAGATGGAAAGGGCTTCTCGGCTTGATCGATGGTAGATAGAAAGGGCTTCTCGGCTTGATCAATGGTAGATGGAAAAGGTTTCTCGGCTTGATCAATGGTAGATGGAAAGGGCTTCTCGGCTTGATCAATGGTAGATGGAAAGCGCTTCTCGGCTTGATCAATGGTAGATGAAAAAGACTTCTCGGCTTGATCAATGGTAGATGAAAAAGACTCCTCCGTTTGATAAGTAGATGGACAGGGCTCGTCGAGGATTAGGCCGTGCAGCGAGACTCTCTCTCTTTCACGTCCAACCATCTGGCCGCGCGACGTGCCGGCTCTGCTTCCCTCTAGCGCTTCCTTTTCTATCCCACGCACTGAAGCAATCCATCTGAAAACAGTCTCCACGCTATTATGGGAGGAACACGAGCCCATCCGTTGATAATCCTGCACACACAGTCAGGCAGTTTTCAAGCTCAAATCGCTCGGTGAATTGCACGAAAAAATTCATCGGAGGCCTTAGTTTTTTCAGTATACCCTTTTTTCTATATATAAAAGTATTATATACACAATTATGGTAAAAATTATGGATTTTCATGAAAATTTTGATAAAATTCATTTTGAAGTATCTCATACTATTAGTTTATTGAAAGTGATAAATAAGTATAACACACGTATAAATGGTATATAAAAGAGTGAGAATACATACTCTCAAGAGTATAGATCCATTTTAACCTACTGCGTTATAATCTAGACTAGCCAAAATCGATTGGGTAGATCTTTTTCTTTTTTCACTGATTAACATGATAATTTCTAACCCTTAAGTCTTTTGTCTTTGTTTTAATAATATAATAAATAAATTGTGATCCGTCACATTCGATGGGCTCTGTACTAGTAAACAAAGATTTACACTAAAAAAACCAGGATATAACCACCAGTAACACTGCTTCTATTTGAGGTGTCAAGTCTCATGAACTTACCGACTTAATAGTTTATCTAAAAGCTTAAACGATGTGTATGTAAAAATTTTCAAAGTACTGCCCAGAATAGAAAATTTTAATTGAATGAGATGCACCTCGGCGAATGTATAGGTCGGATCTTCATGTCTAGTTCTCGATTTATATTATAAGATCTAGGGGTTAAAATAAAGAAACAAAAAAGAGGTTTCTCATTAATTTGAGAGTGCTTCGGTTTTACCTCCTTGAAGACGAGATTAATAGAGGCTTTAGATGACAAACGATCGGCCTCCAATACTGTACTTTCGGTTTGTTGGAGAAAATGAAAAGCTTTGAATTGTACTTATATTACATCTTATTATCAGAATCTTAGACAACACTAATGATCTATCACAATGTTTGCAAAAGAAAAATCAAAACATTATTCGTTCAATAGAGCTAATTAGGACCACATTGAACACAATTGAGGTAGTAAGAATGATGGTTAGGATGATCTTTCCGTAGAGGCAAATTCCTTTTGTCTTCAACATAGGATCATTGTACCAAATATGAATGATACAATATCGATTAGGGATGTTCAAAGGGTTGTGGTGGCTAGATGGTAAATCACTATGACCATTTTCATCATGATATATTTATTGTGGTGTATGACCAAATTATTATTGAGATAAATAATTGCTTTACTAAAAGATCGACCCAATTATTGATGTGCATTGCTTGTCTTGATCTAAAGAATTCTTTTGCCAACTTTGATGAAGATAAATTAATTGAACTTACTAGGATGTATGGTGATGACTTCTTCAAATATGATTGTGTAGTCCTTAAGGACCAGCTTGGTACATTTATTGGTGATGTGAGAAGTGATCTAAATTTTACAAATTGTACTAGCCTTGAAAATCTTACTGTGAAGATGGTTTAGACTAATAGACACATAGTTTTTTCATTGGTATATCGTCTCATTGGATTGGTCTTGATTTTGCCCGTGGCAACAACAACCGTAAAAAGAGCCTTTTCGGCTATGAAGATTATTAAGACTGATTTATAGAATAAGATAAATGATGAATGGATGAATCATACCATGGTATATTAAATTAAACAAGATATATTTGCAAAAATTAATGATGATAAGATTTTGAAGCATTTTCAAAGGATGAGGTCATGTAAGAAACAACTATCTCATGCTAGTGGTAAGTTAGCTTCTTATAAATGTAAACTTTGTGTTGTTCGTATTTATTTATACATCTGTTTGATTTACTCTCATATGTTGTTTTTACATATTCTAATTCATGTCCAACTATCAAAGAAGAAATGGTGGGATAGGATGGAACGAGTGCACCCATAGATGGAACGATTGCACGTTTTCTGGTTAAGATGCAAGATTTCTGAAACAGGCATGTAAATAGGATTGAATCACTAGCTTGCTATAAGTAATGATATCTTCGATGTAGTTGGGATGTATTTACGCAGTGCAACTGATCGATTACACTTAAGAAAAATGCATGATCTTGTCCCTGTGTCACTAGTCTCTTGAAAATGCAGATGATTCGAACTGTACACTTATGGTAAAAAAGCCAACATAGAAAAACTTATCAGTCTAATAGACCATGTTTATGTATTCATCCAAGGCTTGACCAAAGGTTAGATGATGTGAACCGGAGATGAAAAGCTTATACAATGCCGACTAAGGCCATAAACGCGAGCCAAAACTGAAACATCCAATTTCACACAAACATACTAATTTGCCATGAACATGAACGAATCTGGATCATACTATGATCATGTTAGAAACAATTTTCAGGAATTGCTACATTATGCACTCCTCAATTCAGATTTTTGATGAGCATTTTCCTATTTGTTAATAACCAGAGTGATACACAAACTCTATAATTTCCGGATAAGAATATGTCACAGTGCATATTTCCCGCTTCAAGTGGGCACTGAACAGCATCTCCATTGTTGACTAATAGTGATGCTTGTCTGGAAGTATTGCGTTAGTAGTAGTTCAGTGTCTTTGGTTGGAACATAGGACAAACAAGCTAGAACTAAACAAAGCAATGGGTCACCTGAAAAGAAATCCAACTCACCAAGGAATAATCTTTCTAGCCATTTTATACTTGTAATTTAGTGAATAGAAGCTTTAACTTCAAAGAAAGGACCATAAACTTGCACCAACCTAATTTCTTTAGGCAGATTCCCAACACTCCTGTGCTGTATGGCACTAGTACTATTTTTATGTTTCTATTCTCGAGGACTTTTGGAGACACCGGGCAAGACTGACCTTTTTATCTATAGACATACAAAAGTGTTGCACAGATTTTTGAAGATTTGCAGAAATACTCAAGAATTGATTCTGCAAGTGTTGAAGTCGGGCTCTGCCACTAGAGGATAGGCAGAAAATGGCCTCGTAGTTCAGCATTTGCTATTATGTTTAGGCTTAATGTCTACCCAAAAATCTCACCAGCTAGATATGTTTCAAACTTAGAATCACTGGTAACTTGATACCTCAACACCTGTTTTCCCTTGTCCTATTCGATGTGTATGTAAAAATTTTCAAAGTACCGCCCAGAATAGAAAATTTTAATTGAATGAGATGCACCTCGGCGAATGTACAGGTCGGATCTTCATGTCTAGTTCTCGATTTATATTCTATCTAAGATCTAGGGGTTAAATAAAGAAACAAAAAAGAGGTTTCTCACTAATTTGAGAGTGCTTCGGTTTTACCTTCTTGAAGACCAGTTTAATAGAGGCTTTAGATGACAAACGATCGGCCTCCAATACTTTGTATGGTTGCCCCACACAAAAGGTTGCAACTGCTTCTTCCCGCGTGGACACTACAATCCGACTTCCGTTGTTCTTGTCAGGAAGGTATCTTCTAAGCTGATGCCACTCCATTATGGTGGATATGCCATCAATAACGATCAGATACCGACTGTTACTCACATACTCCTCTAGCAAATACTTCATGTCCCTCCCTCCATGTTCTTGATGATAATTTGGACGGAACTGCGTCACCACACATTTGACCAACTCTTCTTCATTGAAAGGGCTCCCCAGTTTGATCCATGCACGGTATTGGAAGCTGTCGAATATATCCTGATGATCATAGGCCTCCTTTATTATGATGGATGTCTTCCCAGCATCTTCACTCGTGCGCCACAACGCGATCACCTGGAAGCCATCGTCGGCCTTGGTGATAAGTTGCTGGAGAAGATGCACCCCCGCCATATACTGGCTTTTGTCGTCGATCCGAAAAGACGCCGCTGCGCTCGGAGAGTTGTCGTCCGAGAGGCGGTAGCGCAAGCTCCTCTTGCTCACGTCCTCCACCCTGGCTTTCAGCTCCCTGACCTCTTTCCCGATGTCGTGGCGGGCCAGCAGCATGCAGAGGTGGCGCGGCAGGAACTGTTGGAACCGGGTTTACTTCCTGGGTCACAGGTCCAAATGGACTGAACACAACTAAGCCCACGAAGACGGAGCAACAACCTTATACGTGGTATTGGGCCTTCTCCCCCTAAAAGACTAGTCCAATGGGTGGGGGCTCCCTCACACTTATAAGTCGTGCTTTCTCCTCTCCCACAACCAATGTGGGATTATTCCTAACAATCTCCCTCTCACACATTGGTTGGATACTTCTGCAACCCTGAGGTGCAAGGAGATGTTAGACACCTGGGCTCTGATACCAATTGTTGGAACCGGGTTTACTTCCCGGGCCACAGGTCCAAATGGGCTGAACACAACTAAGCCCACGAAGACGGAGCAACAACCTTATACGTGGTATTGGGCCTTCTCCCCCTAAAAGACTAGTCCAATGGGTGGGGGCTCCCTCACACTTATAAATCGTGCTTTCTCCTCTCCCACAACCAATGTGGGATTATTCCTAACATGAACGACCGGTTCAGACGGACGGCGAAACGTCTGAGGCAGTGATCCACGTCATCTGCCAGGCTGCTGACGTGCTTCACCCACACATTCACCACCTCGTCGCGGCCACGCCCCTCGTCGGAGGCTGTCACGAAGGCTTGCATCATCTCGAGCTCCTGCTCCATGAACGCCAGGTCGGCCTTCAAGCCCTGCTGCCGCTCGATCTCGCTCTTGATGACGTCCATGACGCTGCCAAGCGCCATGCTGGCCATGCTCGCCGTCACTTCCATCGCTCACGGGCGACGTACGAGTGGAGGATCACACACTACAGTTACTAATGCACTCTAGCTGCAACGGCCTAGCTAGCTGGGAGCAACAACTCCAGCTCGCCATCGTTATTTAACTACAGTGTTGCATTGGCCAAACTGTAGGATGAATATATTACAGCCAGGACCGGTTCTGAGATTTTAGGAGCTCAGGACGAAACTAGAAATAGAGGTCCTAGTATAAATATCTAAATATAAATCTACATATATATATATATATATATATCTAATTTTACCAACAAACACTTAAAATGCGTTATGTATTCATACCAAATCAAAACCATAGCATGACGCCACAAATACGGGAATAAGTCATGAAGCAATCTAAAGAATAGACAATCTGAAACCATAGCAGGACATCATATGGGAAAAAATTAGAGGAAAAAAAGACTTACAGAATCTCTACTTTACCGTCAAAGCATTGCACGCGGGACCAGCCGCATGGATTGTTGTCCGACCATGGGATCCCAATCCTCCAAGGCTCCATGGGGATCGGCCTCCACCCTCACCCTCAGCTCCAGGCTCCAGCAGTGCCAATCCTAGCACGTGTACAGGAACACCACACCAGTCAGTGAGCCAGTCGCAAAATCTAGCGTGGCGATCCCCTCCGCTCGCCCCGCTTGGATCCGCTCGGATTGGCTCCCTCCCGTGTGGCTTGGCGAGATTTGCTTCTCCCCACGGCTTAGAACATGGAGGGTGGTGGCGCAAGAGGCGTGGCTAGCGGCGGCTTGAGCGGCGGAGGGAGGGCTGAAGACGGCAGCTCGACCGACGGGGGGAGGGGCCAAGACAGCGGGGGGGAGGGGCCAAGACACCGGAGCCGTGCTGCGGAGGATCTTGGAGAGAAGGAGCCTGAGGAGGCCGCTCGCGGGCGTCTTCTTGCTCGCCGCCGGCCGCCTCAGCGCCTGGGAGGAGGCGTTGCTGCTCCTCGGCCAGCACGTTGAGATGGCGCCTCCGCCGGCCGCATCGAGGAGGCTTGGGGAGTAGCCCTTCTCGAGGAGATAGAGGTCGAGGGAGAAGGGCTCCTGCTGCTCCTCCAGGAGCTCCGATAGGCGGCGGCTGCTGCCGGACGGCGACGGCGAGAGGCGGGCCATGGGCTTAGAGGAGTCGGTGGACAGCGCCGGATGGAATGGAAGAGGCGTTTGGAAGAGGTGGGGACTTCTAAATATCCGAACAAGCAAAGATCGAGTCTTGAATCAAACACCTACAAGTTTGCTTTATGTTTCATCACCATCTTCACCATCAGCAGCAGCAGGGATTGCTCATATAGGCAGAAGAAGGGAGACAAAGATCGGCGGATCGGAGAGCAAGATGTCCAATCTCACCTCCTCCGCCTCCGCTTCAGCCGGCGGCGGCCCAACCCCGCTCCTCCCGCAGCCTCCAACAACAAGAGGAAAGCCTCCCGGGAACCTGTAGGTGACTGATGCACCATGCTTCCTTTGGCTGAATTCGCGACTTCTTGTTGTTCTTGCATGATGAGGGAGGTATCCAAGAACCCAACTGATGATAAGCATCCTCTTTCTTTCTATTTCTTTGTCCTTTTCGTGGATGGATGGATGGATGCGAAATACTACTCATCAGCTGTGTTTGACTTTTCGGCCGATTTTTTGCCCGATTTTTCTACAAATTTCGGCCGATTTCGCCGATAATCTGCCGATTTATATTTAAATTTCAAATTTTATTTGAATTTTTCGGACCGAAATTCTCCGAAAAAACTAAAAATCGGTCATTTCGGTCTTATCGGTCCCCTCCGGTAAAATTTCAAAACCGATAATCTTAACCCTGGTGGAGATGCACGTCCGCCATCGCCATATGGGACTGGCTGTTGTTGTCGATCCGAAACGACGCCACGGCGCTCCGAGAGTTGTCGTCCAAGAGGCGGTAGCGCGAGCTCCTCATGCTCACGTCCTCCACCCTGGCTTTCCCGACGTCGTGGCGGGCCGGCAGCATGCAGAGGTGGCGCGCCAGGAACGACCGCTCCAGACGGACACCGAAACGGTTGAGGCAATGCTCCACATCATATGCCAGGTTGCTGATCGACGTGCTTCACCCACACGTTCACCACCTCGTCGCGGCCACGCCCCTCGTCGGAGGCTGTCAGGAAGGCTTGCATCATCTGGAGCTCCTCCTTGATTAACGCCAGGTCGGCCTGCAAGCCCTGCTGCAGCACGATCTTGCTCTTGATGATGTCCACACCACTACAGAAAAGGTTTCACAAATAGTTCAAAAATCTCATCACAGATAGTATTGTGAACCGTTTGAGTTTATAGGTCAGTAATGATATGATATCATCATAGATGACTTTCAAACTGTCTGTGATGTATACTTTCACATATGGTTTCTACTAAAAACCATCTTTAATAGTTGACTATTACAGATGGTTGGTATTAGAAACTATTTATGATAGCTAAAATATCAAAGACGGTTTCAATTACAAACCTTTTGTGAGATATCACTATCACAGACGGTTTCTACTATAAACTATCTGTGACAAATCATATATTACAGACGATTTTTACTAAAAACCGTCTATGATAGTTAACTATCACAGATGATTATAAGTTAATAACCGTCTATAATATTCTTTTCTATTCATAAATCTATTTCTGTTAGTTAGTTAGCCTCAAAAAATTCTAAACATGCCTTCTAAAACAAGCAAATCAACACAGTATATATATATACACACACACACATCTAATTCACATTCATTCATTTTAGAAATAAGAACATTCATTTCATAAATCAATTAAGTAAAATAAAATAAATTATCCATCCATGAACAAATGCACACATGAACAATTAAGCTCAATCTTATTCCAGTGATTCGTTCTACATTGTGGAACTTCCCATTTTTGTTTATGACATTAGACAACAAGAATTATGCACACTGTCCTCAAATCTGTTTGAGGTCGGCCTATTCCAACGGAGTTATAGCGATGGACACAACCTGTCGATAGAAAAATCAATGTCGTGCATACATATATAAATGTATAAGTATGAAATAATTATCACAAGACTGACAAACCTGAGAATCAATATTGTTCTTCACGGAATCGAGGAGTAGTTGCATTTTGTGGCAAACATATAATCCATAGGTGTTGCCCAGTGGCTGCTGGTGGCACTGCAAAAATAGAATTTGTTAGTTCAAGAGGCATTACTATGAAGTGTTATATAGGATTAATGTGTCCTAGCGAATATCGAAAAATCTAGATTATGTCGTAGGGCGTTGATCCCTTCATTGGATTTCCCTACCTTTGCAACGTACGTGGCGAACGACCTGTGTAATTCCAAAAAATTAGCCTTAGTCATTGGGAAGTAAGGAAAGACTACAATAGAGTTATCTATAGAGGAAATATGTTTACTTATCGATTAATTATTGGATAACTGTGTAGTCAGTTTTGTTCTTCTTTAGGGAATCAAAGTACATTACCGTGTTCTATTTTAGTATAATTACAATTAGAATCTAGTGAAATCTACATAGATATGTCATGATTATTAAACCTAAGTTTGTGTTGCTTATAAAGTACAAATCAACAAGTATAACCATTAGTGCAGCATATACCTATGGTTGTAGAGTATAAGTACTAATGCAAATCAACAAGTATAGCCACTACTGCAGCACTTACCCTTGGTTGCAGCACTTCCTTGTCGCAATCCATGGTGACCAAGCGTGGGTCGAGGAAACCAACCGGTGATTTCGATAATCTACTTTCAATCACCATGTATCTATATACATAAACACGCACATACACACAAAAGTAATGAGTTATATATGACATTTATCGATATTGCATTAACGTAGACCGTGATTATATACACTTACATTATTTAGCATCGAATGAGTGAGGCGTCGAGTACGAAAAGATCGAATAGGTCCTCAAAGTTCATCGTGAATACACAGTCATAAATATCGTGGTGAAGATGATGCGACCTGAACTTGACGATGACACCTGAGTGCCATTGTCCCTCTAACTTGTTGGCATGTTCCATATAGTATGTATGTAATCTTTGGCAAGCCAATTCTAGGGTTAGGAGGTGCTCTTTCGGGATGACCAACGACTCGCCTAGCATGAATTTTTGGGCAACGGCAAGTAGGAGATATCATTATCGGTCTTCTTCGGTTTGCCCTTGCCGCCTCGGCTGTAGGTCGATTTCACGGTAGTTGATCGGGCATGGGATATAGATACATCACGCCCTTGCCGCGTCGGTGTAGGTAGCTCTGGTGCAAATAACCCCCGTAGACTTGGCACCGGTGCAGGTAGCTTTGGTGCGAATAGCCCTGTGGATTTGGCACCGGTGTAGATGGCTCTTGTGGACTTGGCATCGGTGCAGATTGCTCGAGTAGACTTGGGACTGGTGCAAGAGCCTCCAAACAGATATCCCTCTTGAGGTACTAGATGAATGTTCCAATGGCTTGCACTAGAGTCAACCCATTCTATTCATCGAAACAAAAAATGGGTAGATTCGGAGTTACAAATTCACCGCCTCATCTTTCCAACCAAACACCCCGTTAGATTGATCGATTAACACTTACAGAAATGCGAGCAGGAAAATATATAGCATGCAAGATGGATGTGCTTTCTTGCTCCTTAATTGGACGAGCAAGCTAAAATCATCATAGAAACGTGAAATTATCGTAGACTTGGACATGAAATGGAAGGCAATGTGGGTTCATGAATCATCTAATACTTATTTTTTACTTATTGTTTTAGGTATCGACACGATCTCTAAATTGCATCTTTGACCATTACTTTTCTAATTATATGTTATTAAAATGTAAAACATATAATTATATGAAAGTTCATTTGATGATAAATCCACTAACATAGTTTTAATTTGAAAAATCTAAATAGTCTCGTGTATATTGTGGTCAAAATTTTAAAAGTTTGATTATACACATTCTAAAATAATATCTATTGGAGAACCAAGGGGTAATTTATACCGCTATTTTGTTTTGGAGATGTGCAATCCTGCAGCTATATATCTGACTGGCTGACAGAAAGATTTGGCGATCCCGTCGGCAACCGATGAAGCGCATCTCGGGCATAAGGAGCCGTCTCCAGCCCGCCTAGCTAGCTGAACGTGATTGCAAGTTGCGACTGAACAAAAAAAAACTATGTACACAAATAGTGGCTGCTGCATCAGATCTTATACGAGTATATTTTGCTCGGCATACAGCAAAGCTCGTACCCCGTCCAGCTAAAAGCCTACACAAATATACAGATGTATTTTCGAAAGTAGCATACTATAATACAGCTAATAGTACAGTGATCCCCGGGCATCGCGCAGGTGCTAACGGTCTCGGCCAAACGTACAGTTTGTGCAACTAGTTAATATCCCCGGGCATCGCGCAGATGCTCTCTAGTTGACTCGAATATATGCAGGCCTCGGGCAGAAAACTATGGCTGGCCTAATGCATTGCAATTTTAGTTTATATTTTCTTTTTTCCAAAGAATAAAGAAAGTTTATAGACAGACCCATAACAAGGACGTTCTTTTGGGCTAAAGCTTATAGATTTTAACTATAGATTATTAGTTTAATGGATAGTAATTGTTGAAAAAGCCAAAGCCAAAAATAAGCTAAAAACCGAAAAGAACAGGGCCAACATCGTTGCCTTGTTGGATCTGGATGCAGCCTAGGGCTATATGAGGATGTTCAGTGTAATATCTCAAAATTCCCAAAACCAATATAATTATTTTCAAAATCATCAATTATGCATTTTTGATATTTTCAGAATTTTCAGCAATTTCTTAGAATGTTTTCCCATTTTTCAGTAGTTAAAAATGAATTTCTAAAATTTATTCAAACTTGAGCAGAGCCTGGAAATAATTTATTTGGGCTCTAAATATTCTAAAGTGCCTCTCCCAAAGTTTTCATGAATTTTGGAGTTGGTTTGCTAATTTTCAAAATTCAAACCTAAATTCTACAATTCTATCAATTAGAAAATAAATTGAAAATTCGTCTCTAGTCGTGGGCCAAATTCCCTTCTCTCGGTCTGGCCTGTCGCTATAGCTTTTAGATTAAATCTTTTAGATTGACCCCGTTCTCCTGAAAGCCTAATCGTAGGATTTCTTTTAGATTAAATCTTCTGAAAGCCCGTTCTCCTCCTTCCTAGCTCCGATTGACCTCGTTCTTTTTTGTAAATTCATCTAAAATCGAGCTCTAGCTTTTGGTTATAGTTTGAATATTTTTGGAGTTTATTTGCTTATCATTTTATGTAATTTTGTTGTTTTGGTCGTTTTCTCTCTCGTTAGATTCCGATTCCGGAGGAGCAGGAGCGACGCCAGAAGACCCCGAGTACCTCGCTGAGTATAACCAAGGCAAGTCGTAACGTTTGATCATGTTGAACCCAGTTTGCAATCTATTATTTAATTATTTTATTTTACTTTATCTTGCATCGCTATTTTAATACAAACCTTTGTACTGGTAGTTATTGTCCCAAATTGAATAATTCCCCCTTGATAATTTGAATGACATGATGCCATTATCACCATAGGTTGGAAAATTACATAGTGATGTTATGCTAGATGTCACATGGGTTGTACGATTAGAACGCTTAGCCTGCTTAATTTACGAAAGGGTTTATCATCGCATGTGAATAATTAATTTGACTTAATGAGATATGGAATCATGATTGGTGTCACAATTATTAAAATTTGTGTCATAACATTGGTGTGTCATTGACGTGGTTATACAAACTTGATTTTTCACTCAGGCGAGTGATCGTGCAGTAAAGGGGGGAGTGTGGAATCACTTCGAGAGATGTGGAAGTCTTGTCCGGGTAGATTTAAGGACTTAACTTTGTGCGCCATTGATCTGAGCTTTATCATGCAACCACATGTCTAGTATGGGATAGACCTGGCTGATTAATTTGTGATATTTCAATTTCGATTCTACCATTGTGATGAATATGGTTGCTGATTTCCATGTTACGCAAGGGGTGGTGTGATGCGAAATCCTAGCGGGCAGGATTGAATTGAGGTAGAGCATTGTAAAGACCTTGTTGTGATTTCCTTAGATCGAGGTTAATCACATCGTGTGGGTACAGTTGTGCAATCGCTGCAGAGTGTAAAACTATTCGGATAGCCGCGTCCTCGGTCATGGACAATGCTCGGTGATTTCACACGAGGGGTAGTGATTTCATTTAAACTTGTGGTTTATGGTTGGGGAGTGAACGGGTAGTTCACTGTTGGTATAGCTTGTGGATAGAAGGTTCATAAGTAGTTTATTTTAGCTCTATTGATTATTTATTATTGTTTTCCATTAAAGCTCGCTTTCAATCTATTTATCATATTTATCTTGAAATGCTATTTTCTGCAAATTAACCTTTCAGCCCTCCATTGGTAAGCTTTGCATATTACATTGCATACATTTGTTACAAACGACTTGCTGAGTACCAATGTACTCACGGCTTTATGCCTATGTTGCTCAATTGAGAAGGAGGAGCATTATCAGCAGGAGGTTCCAGAGGGAGAGTACTTCGACGACTTCACGGATTAAGACTTCGCTCCCCAGTCGATTGCCTGTGGGCACGTCGAATGGCTACTACGCTTATTTTGTTCTTTCCGCTGCTAGACTTTAAGCCCTTCGGACTAGTGATATTGTAAGCTTGGCCATAAGTTTGTACTTTGGATTTTTTATCGATATTTGAGGTTTTTCTTTATTTTAGCGTGTATATGGTGGTGATTACATCTATGTTTGATTGTGTGCACTAGCGTGATCCTAGACTAGTGCAGTTTACACAGAGAGTCCGAATTTGCATATTCGGGTCTCGACATATCTTGACCCTAGGGTTTTGACCTTGAATCTTTGGATGCGCATACTTGCTGTGACATATGGGAACTTATCTAGATATATCTTGGCTATCCTTAACCTACGAGCAAGTCATATATCAAATTCTTGAGTTTTGCCTGTTTTTGGTCAACCTTGCTTGTCTTGAGGAAAGGTTGAAAACTTTGGACAAGATCCATGTGATCCTTGGATGGATTAGGTTCCTGAGATCCTTAGCAAGGTGTGTGTAAAGTTACATATCATTTGGAGATGTATTTTAGAGATTGCACCTTTTTGGGTTTTGGCTCGGGCTACTTTTCTATTCTGGAATTAGGGGTGCGGTCATATTTCCCAAGGCCTGCGGTACAACTAGACTCTGGTCAAACTGGCCTCCCCAGTGGTCAGACAGATGGCCCAGTACTACCGCTCTCTTCACAGCGGTCAGATCGACTCTAAGGAGTTAAACTCTGTTTACTTCCGCGCTTATGTGAGTTCTTGTTGGTGGTTTAAACTAATCTTCCTAACTTCTAGTAGCTAATAGAGTGAAAGTTTTGAATACTTTTGGGAGATTAAATTTGAAGGAATCATTCACACCACTTTAAATTGCCATATTGGGTCCAACATGTAGTATCAAACCCCGGTTAGCTCTTCTTGATAGATCTTAAGTGGTCTAAGAACAATGGCATCGGGATCAGTATTTCACCAAGCCACCAGTATTTGAGGTTGTTGACTACCCTGTTGGAAGGCTCGTATGATAGCCTACATTCAAGCCCAAGGACTACAATGAATCTTTGTTACATTCATTGTAAGATATTGTATATCTAATTTTCTGCAACTATGTCTAGTTAACATCTTGGAGCTCTGACTATTACTCATGTATAATATGCTTTTATGAAATTGTTCCCTACCATGGTTTGAGCTAGTTTAGTTTGATTTATAATGACTTTCCATCTATAGTTTAGCTTTTTACCATGCTAGCAAATTGAAAATGCGAAACTTTAGTGATTCTTTTATGATTCATGCCATGTCAAATATGCTTTGCTGATTTTAGAATCTAAATTGAGGTTTAGATTGAGCTATACTAGTTCTTTATTGAACCATGAATTTACTTGTCTTGGGCTGAAGTGGGGGTGTGCCCGATCTTCACGACTAACAATCTGGGATACACTATGAATCCGAACGAATTGATGAAACCAATCGAAGCCAATGCAATGACCTATGATGAAAGAACTCACTGAACCACACACTATGGTTGAATCCACTTGACCACGACCAAGTGGAGATGATCTCCCTACAATTCAATCAAGAAAAAGCAAGAAAATCATGGGGGAATCGCACAATTTCAAGGAGGTAGATGACAGCTTGCACAAAGCCAAGAACAATGTAATAAGCAATCTATTTGTTTTCTTCAAAACTCATGGTGAACAGTGTGGCACCCCTCCCCTAGGGTATTATGGACATGTGGGACACTCCCCCACATGCATGGGCTAAGCCCAACCAACCTCTTGTTGGCTCAAGTGACCAATTTGGCTTCTAAGCCCAATCTAAAACTAAATTATTTTAAAACATGAAACATAGTTCTAAAATGGATACAAGGCCCATTTAGGACCTCTCACAAATCAAGGCACGTAGGCTCATTGATTAAATCCATGTGATATCCTCAATTGAGCTAAAATTCTCAATTCAGCCTTTTAAGCTCTTTTGGTCCAAGTTGAGTTGTTGAACTTGAATTGCTTGTTCTCCCAGCTGTATGGGCTTCCCTTGAACTCCCTTTTGATCCACAAGGGATGGAGGTGGGCTTGGGTGGCTACATGGGCCCCCTTCCCTTTGTTTGAGCTGGTCGCATGGGCTTTTCCTTGGGTGGTTGTATGGGCTCTCCCTTTTGCTTGGCCTTCCTTCTCTTGTGGCCGAATGCATCCTCCTCTCTTTCCTTGTTAACCCCAAAAGCTTCTTCTTGAATAAACCTAAGGACAAGTAAAGTACTCACATTAGGTAGCAATCAATTCTCAAATACATTAAAGTATAATCAACAAGAAGAGAAGTCACCTCATGTTGTATTTGTTTAGCTCTGGCTCTTGTCACAGGACATTGATATGTGTCTCCATGAAGTTTAATAGAGCTTGAACAATCAATAACAGCATGCAAATCATGAAGAATAGTAGTAGACCTTTGGATGTCCTCATCATCATCCCCTTCTTAAAAAGAAGCTGTCCTCGGCTTTTGATAATATGAAATTATGCTAAACAAAGTGAACAGTGTATATACATGATATATGTATGAATCAATCATGTTAACTTTCCCTTTGTTTTTCACAATACAAGAAACACAATAGCAGCCATATGACATATTCAAATCAGCACATATAATGTCCACATCATTCCCCCCACGTTGAGAAAAGTCATCCTCGACTTTTGAAAACTTGCATACAATTTAGTAATGGACAGCATCAAATATTGTTTCAAATTGCACAATTCACTCATATGATCATAGTTCATCCCTCCAACATCAAATCCATGTAAATTATGTGAGAAACATTTTAGTGCTTTCCATTATTCAACTACGCTACTTTGGTTATTTATACATGTGGGGAATGCAAAAGATGAATGCGTAGGTGGCATGGTTCTCTTTAAATAGCAAGCACTACTATTTAAACCCAAATCAAGGTGATCAAAATAAAACACAATTGATTGTTTATCCATTGCATGAAGTTTCAATTTAGCAAGGTTATCACAAGTAATGCATATTCGATAAACAATGAATTTTCTATCTACACCATAATCTCAAATCAAATTAAACTTATAAGCATAGGTGTATATACTAACTAGTGATTTTAAGTATAAAATTTTAGAAACTCTCTCAATTACTCTAGATAACTCTACAGGTTCATCAAACATGATATAGCATAAAGAATCATCGGGAGATATTCTAGTAAGAACCTCCTTATGAGCAATCAATTTCACATTATGTAAATTAAGCATATCAAATTCAGACCATTGAATCATCAGTAGAACACAAGAGTTCTCCCTTTTACTCACCTTTTCTTGATAAACAATCAAGTCAACACTACTATGGTTACCTTTAATATCCTCATCAGTTGATATAGGTGTTATAACTAGCATTTCTTCATGATGTAACCATGGGGCAGCAAGCATGTCATCACCAACCGTGGCTATGTCAACTTGCACAATATAAGAAACAACACTAGAAGTAGAGATTAAGTTGTTAGTACAAATAACCTTACTTTTCCTATCATCTAATTCTCTCTTTTCTGTTTACGTATATCTCTCACTCTCAATTTGAATGCTTTCAACTTCACATATGGTGGAATCATATAGCTCACTCTTTTTATCACTCTTTCTCAATTTGGCTATGTGGCTCTTATTCTCATATGGGTTTTGATGCATCTCATCCTCCAAAGATCGTGAGCCAGCAATGGAGCAATCACCATCAACCACAATCTCCTCATATGGTACAGGTAGCGACGGGGCAGCACTACTCATCACCTCGACCGAAGAGAAAGTCCCATGCTCAGTCATCTTCTCATATGACACATTAGTAAGTGTTGGCTCAAATTGAACTATGGTGCATGACTCTCCTTAATTCTCTTCTCCTCCTCAACAGCACAATTCAAAATATCATGTAAAGTACTAAAATATTATATTGAAGTGCAACAACGATCTTATAATTCAAACCTACTTTAAAGTATACCTTCTCTTTGAATGCACTAATGATACCGGCACAATGCATTGCACGTTTCAGCTCAACATAGTAATCTTGGACAGCTTTACTCCCTTATGTAATGCTCTCCGCATGGCGAAGTAGTTTTTGCTCATAATATATAGGATGGCACAAACTCATTTCTCATGACCGCCTTCAAATCTAACTAAGATGTAATGAGTTGTCTTCGAAATAGTTGTTATCACCAACTATAAGTATAGCCTTTAAACTCCATAGTGGCTCACATCACTCTTGGGCTATTGGAAGCTTTTGCAATCTAAATACATTCTCTATTCTTCCTTCCTACTCAAGATACTCTTCCAGATGTTTACTTCCATAGAAAGGAAGTTCCACAAACTCGTAACCTGTCATGATTAGTAGCAAACAAAAACAGCAAGAATATGTAGACATATGTGGAACACTCTCAACCTTACCTTCCCTTACCAATGATGTTCTTACTCACCCTATGCTGAATTGTGGAGTACCTCACACTTGGGTGGTGTGAAACAACACAACAGTGATGGAAAAGCGAGTTCATAGCCAAGTAAATACAATGAATATATGTGGAGCTTGGACGGTAAAGTGTATAGCCTACATAATCTAAATTCTAGACTTTTACAAGTAGAAATCCAAACTAGAATTCAATGATTAGTTGATGCGTGTAAATTATAAGTGGAGATCAAAGCAACAACTCACACACTAAGATGATGGAACTTAATGCAACCAAGAAATGAGCTAGCAAGATATAAGTGAATACTAAGTAGCTCACATTGCTAAAGTTATAGAAAGACACTAGCTTGTTGCAAGAAATAACTAGAGCACAAAATTACACAAATAACAGCAATGTCACACAAGAGATGGTAATGCTCAACTTAGATTGGTATTTCGGCCACCACTTTATTTTTTTCTTTCTTTCTTTTCCCTTTCTTTCTTTCTTTCTCTTTTCTTTTCCTTGTTCTTTCTTTCTCTCTCTTTTCTTTTCCTTGTTCTTTCTTTCTTTCTCTTTTCTTGCTAGTAGCCAAACACTTTAAGACATAAATCAGCAAGCTTTTCACAAGTTCTAATCTCTCAGTTTTCCACAAGAATTGCTATTAATGTGCAGCCCTAAGCAACCAAATAGGATCAAAGTTTTTTGCAAAGGAAGATATGGTTCTCAAAGGATATAAGTGAAGAAAATTATTTGTGCAAAGATTAACAACCAAAGAGTTGCTCTTGGTTCAATCGATAACATACATACTAGTACTGTAGCCCTCACACAGTACTGTAGCCCCATGCGGTACTGTAGCTCATGGCTATGCAAGCCAATTAAGGCAAGGTGCAGCAATCAAGGCTTGGCAAAGGAAACAATTGAACTTTCCTTTTGGTGTTTGGCAAGGAGATCAAAGAAAATAAGCTACACAAAAGATGAACAAACAATAACAAAAAAAATCAAATTCCAATGGCATCAAAACCTAGCAAACACACTAAAATTCAGATTGTAAATACGATTTCAAGAGCAAATATTTTTGTATGGCTTTTTCGTTGTAATAGGACATCACAAAAGCTAATCAATCTACTATTTTGTGGGGAAATTTTTGGAATATGAACAGTACCAAAAAGTAAAAGTAATATAATATTGAGATAAAGATTCTAAGGTGTCAATGGAGCTCTGATACCAGATGATGTAGGGGTGTGCCCGATCTTCATGACATAGAATCTAGGAAACACCGTGAAACCCAATGAATCGACAAAACTAATGCAATGACCTACGATGAAAGAACTCACTGAACCACATGCTATGGTTGAATCCACTTGACCACGACCAAGTGGAGATGATCTCCCTGCAATTCAATTAAGAACAAGCAAGAAAATCATGGGGGAATCGCACAATTCCAAGGAGGCAACCGGTGGCTTGCACAAACCCTAGAATAATGCAATAAGCAATCTGTTTGTTTTCTTCAAAATTCATGGTAAATAGTGTGGCACCCCTTCCTAGGGTATTATGGATGTGTGGGACACTCCCCAACCAACCTCTAGTTTGCCCAAGTGGCCAATTTGGCTTCTAAGCCCAATCTAAAACTAAATTATTTTAAAACACAAAAAATAGTTCTAAAATGGATATATGGCCCAATTAGGACCTCTCACAACTCATGGCATGTAGGTCCATTGATTAAATCTATGTGATTGGGTGGTTGTATGGGATCTCCACCTTGCTTGGCCTTCCTTCTCTTGTGGTAGAATGCACCCTCCTCTCTTTCCTTCTTAACTCCAAAAGGTTCTTCTTGAATAAACCTAAGGACAAGTAAAGTACTCGCATTAGGTAGCAATCAATTCTCAAATATATTACAAGTATAATCAACAAGAAGAGAAATCACCTCATATTGTATTTGTTTAGCTCTGGCTCTTGTCACAGGATGTTGATATGTATCTCCATGAAGTTTAATAGAGCTTGAAGGATCAATAACAGCATAAGAATCATGAAGAATAGCGGTAGAGTTTAGGATGTCCTCATCATCCCCTTCTTAAAAAGAAGTCGTCCTCGTCTTTTGATAATCTAAAATTGTACTAAACAAAAATAACAGCGTATATGCATGATATATGTATGAATCAATTGTGTTAACTTTCCCTTTGTTTTGCGCAATACAAGAAACACAATAGCAGCAATATGACATATTCAAATTAGCAAATATAATATACACATTATGGTCTTTTGTGGCTATGGTCGGGTATTGGTTACAGACTCAAAAATATCTCATTGTTCTTGAACTAGAAACTAAAATAAAAAATAATAATCTCTTTTATGTACGAAAAAACTTATTTCACAAATTTTTTCTCATGAGATGGCTTGCCATTTTAGGTATGAACACGTGAGGAGTTTTGGATGACTAAGGTCATTCTCTTGAGCTTATTGCTTGGGATGATCGATAAAGGCTTGACATCAAGCACATGGCTAATTAAAAGTGAAGAAAATAAAGAATTATTAAAAAAAAGTTAAAACTTAGGAGGCAGTTATGGATGGCTCATAAATCTTATGCTAGTTTAGTCATGCTTTGCTATATATGAATTGTCATGATCTAGATGGCTTCTACTTATCATATGGCTTGTGAAAATTCTTATTTGAATCAACATCGATAATCTTCAAATCTCCTTGTTAAGCTTAAATGAATAAATTACAACCATTCCATTTGCATCACGCTCTTTCTTATGCTACTTCTTTTTTACCTCAATCTTTTCAAAAATGGGAGAATTTGTCTCTTGAATCACTTGCATTAACTAAATAAAAAATTTGAACCTTGATGAATCCATTGTCAAATGGGGAGAAATTATGCTCGAAATGCTCATTGTACTTTAAAGAGGGAAATAAATCTGAAAATAATAAAATTGAGCATTGGCATGAAGAGAGAGAGCTAAAAGTAGTTTTTTAAGTTTTTGTGGCTTTCTTGAGTTTTTCTTGATCTTATTGATCTCTTCTCATCATGACCAAAGTCAAATAAAACAATTATTCTTTCACATGAACCTAAAGTGAGATTTCCCATTCTTGTGGTGAAGTTGAAGCTTTTTTGCGAAAACCTTGCTCTTTCTAGTTGCTTTACTTTACTTCTTGCTCACTTGGTCATTTTCAGTCATGTTTGCATCTTATGAACCAAGTAGAGCTCTCTTTCGCAAATTGATCTTGTTTTTCAAAAATCAACTCGATTGCGCTCTCATTTGCATTTTTTAAGGTATTGCCAATGTGTTCATCAAGGGGGATTGTGAACCATTTTGAGAATATCCTTTGTTCATTTATGTTGAATAATTGGTAATCATGTCGAGTTAAAATTTGAATTTGTGAAAGTTTGCAAGTTTTTAGATTTGCTATGAAGATTCAGGCGGTAGTACCGACTTTTTGCAACGACGGTAGTACCGGCCTAGTGACAGTGGTAGTACTGGATGTGAGCAACGGTACTACCGCAGGTGCGGTACTATCGATCTCTAGATGGCGGCAACTATTTTTGGGAGAGGGTCATTTTGGAGGATTTGGGACCACGGTACTACCGAAGAACGATATGACCGGGTTTTGTGTAGCGGTGCTACTAGGGTAGTAGTACCAGCCTTGTGTGAACGGTCATACCGCTTTCCTGTTACCAGGGTTTGACTGGTTTCACTAGCGTGGTCTAACCAGCCGGTCAATGGCGGTCAGACCAGCTTTATCAAAAAAATATCCATGGAGTTTCGAATATTTGTAGGAGATAGTCACAGGTTGAATTATGGGTCCTAGGTCATTGCATTCATAATGCATGAAGCATGCTTGGATTAACGTGGTCAAGTTGTGAAGAATTTGTACCTAAAAATGATTTCTTGATCTGTATGAGTGGCGGGGAGTCAGGCATGTTGCAGGCTAAGTTGAAAGCATGTAGGGCTAACCAATCACTTATTTTTTAGGGTTTGAGGGAGAGGCTTCTTTAGAGGGAAGTTTTTGGGTGAGTGTTGTTGGGAGAGAGAGCTATGTCCTCTATGATAGAATGGCTACAAAACATTCATCTACAAGTTATAATATATCAATCTTATTCATCCTACATAGTGTGTTTTTGATCTTGTTGGTTTTGCACTTATTTTAGTTGGTGTTTTTGCCCTCTCTCCTTCCCTCTTGATCTTGCTAGTTCCAAAAACATGTAAGTGATGGAAATACCTCATAAGGAACATATGTCATCCATCTAGAAACTAGCTATAGCAAGATCTTGGAGATTTCCCAGTTTAGTTCAGTTTGGAGCTCTTCTAGTGATATATTGATCCTAACGTTTTAGCCATGAATCTTTTGGTGCTTGTGTTTGCTGTGATATGTAGGAACTTATCTAGAGCTATCTTAGTTATTCTTAACCCATAAGCAAGTCATGTCTTAAGTTTTTGAGTTTTGCCTAGTTTTTTCTGTAACTTTGCTTGTCTTAAGAAAAGGTTAGAAGTTTGTCTAAGATCCATACGATACTTAGATGGATTAGTGTTTCTAAGATCCTCAATAAGGTGTTTACAAAGCTTCATATGGTTTGAAGATGTATTTTGGATATTACACCTTTTTGGATTTTCGCTCTGGCTGATTTCCTGTTCTGAAATCAAGAGTATGGTCATACCGCCCCAGGCCTACGGTACAACCAAACTCTAGTTAGATCGGTCTCCCCCAGTGATCAAACCACTTGGCCCAGTGCTACCGCTCTCTTCACAACAGTCAAACCGGCTCTGAGGAGTTGAACTCTGTTTGCTTTCATGCTTATTTGAGTTTTTGGTGGCTTCAACTAAGCTTTCTAGCTTTTAGCTTTCAGTAACTAGTAGAGTGAAAGTTTTGAAATACTTTTATGAAGTTGAATTTGAAGGTATCATTCATCCCCATCTGATTACCATATTGGGTCCAACAACTATTATTTTTTTATTTTACCAAGAGAGACGGATTTATTTTTTTTAAAAAAGGAAGATATAATTTTGATGATGTAAAATTTTGAAATCAAACTTTACTTTTTTAGAATTGAAATTATATGAGAGCACTAATTCCATTGTGTATCCTCTGGATGCTTCATTCAATTCAAAATTTTCAACCACCAAAATTTAGGCAGCGATCACTTCGGCTGTGAACGCCAGCGATCAGCGACCATTTCACTGTAGCCGCGTCACAAGGTACTGTAGCAAATTTGTCCTGTAGTGAAATTTTTTTTTGGTATTTTTGTGTTTTGATTTTTTTTTCCATATTTCTTTGCATCGTCCGCTCTAGATTAACGTGCTGTTTTTATTTTTACATTTTTTAAATTTAATTATACTCAATAAACCAACTCACTCTGATGTTTTTCAGCCAACACATGTTTTTTCAAGCAAAGTCAAAAGCCATCGCTATCCCGATCACCCCCTTAACTATGGTTTTATAATACAAGGGAAAAGAAAAAAAAGTATGCCTTATTAATAGTAATGCCCATGTATTGAGCATGTGACTATGATAGTTTTAATTCTTAGTGCTTATGGTGCGCCTGAGTTCTATAGACGCTACGGTCTTTTCCAGGCGCATGCGGTGATTGGTTAAGGTGATTTTGTTAAAATTTTAATATGAGAAATTTGGATCTTGATAAGAGTCTGTACTGAGCATTAAGTTACCCCTATCAAAATAACTAAACAGCATGGTACTGATCTGTGCCAACAGATCTGACATAATTAAGCAAAAAAGAATTTCAAAGATATAACAAACCTCAGTTCCAGCCAGGAACTGCACATCTACAAAACATGACATGACTAGAGAAAAAGGCAAAGATTAGCCTTATTTGCGCTCTCACATGTGGCACAAGCGATGTTGGATTCAGTCACTCTCCAATCTTGCGATGTACTTGTCGTAGAACTTGCCTGCCTTCTCGAGCTCACCAAGCTCGGTGTAGCAGTCTGCTATTGCTCCATACGCTTCAGTGACACCCGAATCCTCTCCTGTCATCTTGGAAATGTTGAGCACCATGGTGTGGTACTTTATTGCTTCCTTGTACTTTCCTTGTCTTTGCAACGATGCTCCTGAAGAATGCAAAGCAACTCTGCAAATTGGTTTGGCCGAAAGAAATGAAAAAACATCGGAATGTTCCCAGTTAACATTTTTGAACGACTAAGTGAGAAGGTCCGGGATAGTATTGTAATGAACTATTATAAATTTTGTGGAGTGGATATTTGATTTTGTAAATTTTGTGGGCAGTTGTCAGTCAGACCAGCAGGTGGTGTGACCGTGGCAGTCAGATCGCAGAGTGATAGTACCGTGGGTTACTTGCTAGTTGCAATTTTCCAAAAAGGTCTAGTTGCGCAGTACTTCAACCGATTTGACCAGCCTACGGTGGGTGGTTAAACCGGCCTAGATGGAAATTTCTTGGATTTTAGAGATTTAGTTTTGGATTGTTTTGAATTATGTCTGGTCATTACATTAATGTTGTATGAAACATATTTTGATTATTGTAGGTCAAAGTTGTGAAGAACTTGTATCTGAAAATGATTTCTTGGTCTTTGAATATATAGAGTTGTTTGGAGTCAACCATGATCAATGCAAAGAACAGAACTACGCTCATAGAGGAGTCGAGACTCAGAACGATCAAGGATACCGGGGTGAAATGGTTGAGCTCAAGCATGGTACGAGAAAGGCAAAAAATATTGAAGGGAAGTTCAAGCGATAAATTGCACAATGTGGCTTGGCCGGTCCAAGTGAAACGTGGTCCGGTAGAACCAAAACGGAAGACTTGCCGACACCTGGCAAGCCAGTGGTGCATCTACACGTGGCAAGCATGACGATTGCTTACAAAAGAAGATGACGACCAAATCAAAAAAAGCATTTTAGTAATTGAAAGTAGCTTAGATCAAAACCGTAGTGCTTGAGCAGCACTTGGAAAAGCGATTTAGGTCACAAGGAGATAGGGCTGGTTGTCTATCTAATTAACGGGTTAGGATGAAGACTTACAAGTTAATCATCCAACCATCCTAGTTTTACTCATTAAAACCAAGTGCTCTCCTGTACTCTTGGTGGAGTGACTGCAAAACTTTAATCCTCAAGTAGCAATATCTTATCATAGTTATTGGATTTTTCTGGGAGCTTAAGCTCTAATCTTCATATCTTATCATAGTTATTGAAGTGAAAGACTAACAATCTTGAGACAAAAGATTTTAGAGAAACCATTATCGGTGTGGCTTCTATTCAACCCCCTAGTCGCCATTTTCGGTCCTACAATTTTTCTGTTGGCATACTGAATATTGACACATTTCCACCGTGTTTATACAATTTCGATTTGCTACTAAACATGGTGAGAAAAAAATTCCTTCATTATCATGATTGAACTGCCATTGCCATGTTGAGCACTTAGACAAAATTCAGGGGGAAGCAATTCTGTGGGGCTCTCCAGACAATGAAGGCACATTCAGTTTCAATTCTGCGTGTAAGTAAACCAGAAATGAAGTTTATGTGAAACAAAGAACAAACCTAGTCCTCGTGCCGCCTTCTTCTCTTCAAGATGATCACGCAAAGATTGTGCAAGATCAAGAGCTGCCTTAAATTCAGGAAATGCCTTGTCAGGGGATTGGTTTCTCAGGTAATTCTTCCCAGTCCTCAGATATGCAATTAGGCGCTCTTTCTGGGGATCAACAATTACTTCTGATTCTGGTATCTTACTACTAACTGGTGCATAGCTCAAAGCAGGAGCATAAGATTCAATCTTGGCTTGTCTTCTCAGTGCAGCATTTATCTGACGTAGCTGATCATTCAGCCGTTTAAGCTCCCCTCTCCTTTGTCTCGCAAGGAGCCCTAAAGGATTTCTCAATTATTCAACATAACGTGGGAATTCTTGCATAATTACCATAAGAGAGGGAAGCCGTACATATTACAAAAATTACAGAATAACCAACTTAAGGGGAAAGAAGTAGTATGATCTACCAACTCATTTTTTGTTAAAAAAATTCAGGGATGGAAGATGGTCATCACAAAAGAAACTGTATTGGCACAAATAGTTGCAGAGGCAAAAGGAAACTGCACCAAGCTCAAATAACGTGGAAGAATTCAGTTCTTTCAGACTAGAGACACAATTTTTTACATTATAAATAACAATTTATTGAATAAAAGAAAACAAAATAGAATATTTGGATGTGCATAAATGACAATGCTATGAACCAAAGTGCTCTATATACGATGTTATTTCTCAATTGAGGTAGCAGTGAGATCAATTAAACTCGTAGACTGGCAAAGAACCAATATATGTTTCTGAATTTAACCAGATGCCATTGCGAAAGTAACATCCTAGCTAAAAATCCACTCAAAGCCCAGCCCATCGTGGGACAGGTCTATGCATGCATAGCAGCCCACTTACACCTTCATCCTCATCTCATGTAAAAGAGTCCATGGGGTGGATTCAAGCATACATAGTACACTACTTACACTTTCATCCTTCATGTAAAAAGCATGGTTATCAAGTCGTCGACTAGTCGTCGACTAGGCGACAAGTTGGTGGCGCACGAACGACTGGAGGAGTCGACTCGACTTGCGCCGCCACCGCCGTCGCCGCTATCGGATCTGCCACCACCGCTGCCGGATTTGCCACCGCCGCCACCAGATCTACCGTCGCCGCCGCCGAATCTACCGTCTCCGTCGTCGACGCTGCCGGATCTGCCGCCGCCACCGCCGGATCTACCGTCGCCGCCGTTGCCGCTGCAGGAAGAGGGAGCAGCCGCCGGCACCGGAGACAGAGGAGATGGGGAAAGGAGAGAGGGAGCGAGGCAGTGGGGGGGGCGGCGGTCGGAGGAAGAGAAGGCGAGGCGCGGGGGGGCGGTCGGAGAGAAGCAAGGCAGTGGAGGGGGCGGCAGTCGGAGAGAAGGCGAGGCGCGGTAGGGGGGGTAGCGGCTGTTGGAGGAAGAGAAGAGAAGGCGAGGCGCGGGGGGCGGCGGTTGGAGAGAAGGCGAGGCGCGGAAGGCAAGGCAAGTGGGGGGCGGAGGAAGAGAAGCGAGACAGTGGGGTGGAGGCGCCGAGGCAAGGCACGGGGGGTGTTTATGAGTGTTCGGCGTATTTTGCAGTTTAGTCTTGTTAGTATCTGAAATTGTAATGAAGTCCTTCTCTCTCTCTGTGTGTGTGTGTGTGTATATATGAAATTCATCTAAATAGTACAAACAATACCTGTCGACTAGTCAGTCACTAGGAGGGTAGTGTCGACTTATCGACTTAATAACATTAGTAAAAAGGTTAACCCGAAGCTACATTTGGGTCCAACAAACATTATATACTATTATTATAACTCACTTTATACAAGCAACGTGGGACTAATTCTTCTACAACTCCACGTGGGCTACCACACTAACAGGTCGGGAATTACAGCCAACTAAGCAATAAAGAGCGAAAATACAAACATGAATGGTTGATTAGCCAAGATTAGCTTTATAAGTATGCAGAGTACATTTATGCACCTCCCGTACATTATTCTGCTAAAATTGTAAGCAATTTAAGTTTGGTGTATTCTTCAATAATCTTGTATTTCAGATATTCATAGTCACACAAGTGCCTACCTTTCTTTAGTTCACAGTGTGATGATCTTACCTCCAACAGTAGCACCGATCATGGCTATCGCGAACAGTAAAGGCATGTTAGGAAGAGAGTACTCTGGCTCACATGGTTCTGCAAAACAACTGGGTGGTAGAACAAGCATGGCAGCACTGCTGAGAATACATGCTTTCCCGAAGCAAGAAGATACAGTTTTCTGCAAAGGAAACGTGAGTTGTATAACGCTATAGCTGAAACATTTGAGCTGCACTGCTGTACTGATTACTGAGAAATGTAATAAGACAATACTATTGTTGGGGAAAAAAATAATGCAACTGAATACCGGGGCCTGCTTCAGCCTTACACTACACCAAAGGTTTTATTGAGACTTTCAGTTATTACGTGATACAGGCTAAAAATAGAGGAAGGGACTCACCATCATACCTGAAGATAAGATGTAGACTTGATAAGACAATGGCCATGGTCATTAGCAATATGCAAGCCATCCCTGCTAGAACGAGTGGGATCAGTCGATGAGCAAGCGCATCGAGCTACAGAACACTGGGCCGACGAGGAAAACCTTGCAACCCGGCCAACCAGTGATGGAACAAGAAACATTCTCTCTGCAGGACAAATATCACTACGTATCAAGCACTGATGGAGCAAGAAATATTCGCTCTCAAGAATGCATTAGTTCCCATTACAAAATGGCGAGCCTCTGCTTCGATACGACGTAGAAACAAAGTAGAAGGGGAGAGGGTGATATGAGGACTCACTGGAGGTCACCAAGGGGACGGGCTGGGCTCTCCCGACGGCGACGCCGGAGCTCCGCCGAGACGGCGACGCCGCCGCCGGAAGGGAGAGGCGCAGCAGAAGCGGCAACAGGAGGATAAGGAAAATCTCCCTGTTCTTCGTTGGATGTCGCTTCGGGGAGCTGATCCGCCTTGTCATCCGTTGAGATGCTTCGCTGGTTATTTTGCACGTGAGCACCTGCAGTGAGCAAGAAATTACATTTTGGACCCTGTTTAACTGTTTGTGTTTGGACATCTCAGCTCTGTAGTCTTTCTAACACTTCAGTCCGTGGTTAGTTATTAGTATTTCCTCCGTCCCGTCCCGTAATATAAGTCTAAAATCCATCAAAACACTCCTAATAGTAGTATCTATAGAATTCCATATCATTTAGAAATAGCATTAGACATAGCATCTTCAATGCATAATTTCTATTAGTAAGCCCAGACAATAAATATCCATTGGACATAGCATCTTCAATGCATAATTTCTATTAGTAAGCCCAGACAATAAATATCCATTTTCTCTCTCAATCTTCTCTTCCTCCCTCACCCATACCTAGGTGGGTTTAATACTATAGACACTACTCTACTCCTCAATGCAGGGGCGAAACTGGGCCTCGGACTAGGTAGGCTAAAAAAATGTTAGCCCATTTTATATTGCCTTTATATTATACATGGTATAACGGTCCAGCTCGAGGCCTAAAAAAATGTTAGCCCAGCAGCCTAAAGCGCATGTGGCTGCACACGCTCAGCCCACCAAGCCACCAAGGACCACTCGGCTACTCCTGGCCAAACCCTGCCTGTGCCACCTCCCTCCCAGTCAACGCCGCTCGGTCGCTCCCCTCCCTACGCCGCCCGGCCACCCCCCTCCCGGCAAGTGCCACCCCCTCCCTATGTCGGCCCCCTCCCGACCAGTGTCGCCCCCCTCCGGCCCTCCCTGCAGCGCCCCCCACTGGCCGCCCCTCCCACGTGCTCTCCTTCCTGCGCAGCCCCCTCCCTACACTCCTCTCTCGGTTGGCCGGCTCCCTGCGCTCCCCTCCCTATGCCAGTGCACCGCCCCCTTCCTTGCGCTTGCGCGCTTGCACCCGCCGGCCACCCCTCCCACACACTCCCCTCAAAGAGATTGTCTTCTTCTCTTTCTGGTAGTGGCAGGTAAATACTATGCTCCTAAATCTAAATGGAACTAGTACTAGTACTTTTTCTTATATACATATTGTGGTTAGAATTTTGGGGTCCATGATCATTTCTTGTGATGGCGCATTTAGATTGTACTTTTTCTTTAATTGTTGTCCTTTCTACTTGTGTGTCTGAGCAGAGATTTCTAGTTCTACTTTCGTAGTAAATTTGGGACTGGTTAGCACTTGATACCATCCAACAAGCATGTGGTATGTGAGATGCCATTTTCGACAGATAATACCGCATTCTCATTAGCTGTTTTGTGCATGCCTTTCTTGTTTCTTTTCCTTTCTTATTGCCCTGCTATACATATTGTCTCGAACTGAATAATTACATGATTACCACATTCGGGCATTTGACATATTCGGACTCGTCGAATTTTTGTTAGATTAGTGATGCTTGATATGCCCATGTGTCTTGATTACTTCAGCCACTAGGAACACTTCTGGTTGATCTTTTCAAGATGGGCAGTTCTGATACATTTGCAAAGCATGTAAACAGTCCTAATTAAGTATCCAAATCAGCTGGTGATTAATTAAGTATCCTGCTTAGTAAAACTCATAAATTGGCTCTGAAAGAGTCTGGGGTAAGAGGGACTTAAACTTGTTAGTATAAACCACTACTACAGAAAGTCTAATACTAGACGGCAAATCACAGACGGTTTTGTGAAACCATCTGTGATGTACACTATCACAGACGGTTTTAATTTGGAAACCGTCTGTGCTACTGAAGGATTATCACAGACGATTCTTACAGATGAACCGTCTGTGATAGTGGACTATCACAGACGATTTTTGAGTAAAATCCGTCTGTGATAATCTAGATTATCACAGATGATTTTTACTGAAAAATCATCTGTGATAGCCTACTATCACAGACAGATTTTAGTCAAAAACCGTCTGTGATAATCTGGACTATCACAGACGGTTTTTGACTAAAACCCATTTGTGACTATCACAGACGGGTTTTAGTCAAAAATCGTCTATGATAATCCTGCTATGTATTTATTGTACCGCTCAGACCACATATGCATATGTCTTCATTTCGATCCAAATCTAGCCGATGCTGCAGTTGGAGGCGGCAAGGCTTTTAGGCCATTTTATTTGCATGGTGGAAGGAGGCTTATTTGGCAGGAGTGCTTTGAAGGTTCATTGAGTTCTTGGTTGCCCTAGATATGATTAGTAATGAAATTTGTTTTTAGTTGCAATATCAAAATTGATCTAGCTAATTAATTTTCGGTGACTGTTATATATATACTTTGAAGATCTAGCTAATTTAGATTTAGCTAGCCTCAATGCTTGTAGTATATATGTAGTAATAATTAATTAAATTAATTTTAATACTAAGTTGTTATATATGTGCATAATATAGGACCGAAGCTAGATGTATACCGCAAACCGTGTGAGCGAAGAGTACATTAATGATGTGTCTGCTTTTACAAGAGCTGCCGAGGAGTATATGTTGAATAAGAGGGTGGAATATATGTATTGTCCATGTACTGACTGTGAGAATTTAAAGATGTTTAAGAATCGAGAGCAGATTGAAGCACACTGACTGCGTATATCATAGATGGTTTTTTCTTACAAACCGTCTGCGATGATAGCTATCACAGACGGTTTTTAGTTACAAATCGTCTGTGATATTTACTCCACAGACGGTTTGAAAACCGTCTGTGATAACCTTCGATTATCACTAACCCATAAATTCAGACGGTTCAGAAAACCGTCTGTGATGACGTTTTTGAACCGTCTGTGATACGGTTTTCTGTAGTAGTGAACGGGGCTTAAAGTTCAGTAGAAAAACACTTAATCGAGAAACAGTATGTTCTTGTTAGTTTTTTTTTTGTTATGTATATTGAATTCCTGTCACCTTGCTTTAAAGTCAGAAGGGCATGCATAAGAAGTAAGAACTGTTGTTTGTTTGTATCATAGATTTGCGGTTGTGTTCCAAAGAAATTGTTGGTGTATCAGTGTATGGATCCAAGTACTCTCGTGAGTTTGAAGAGTCTCATGGCTTTGGATGGACATACGAGATTGACTGACTGAGGGAGGTAAGGAATAATAGAATATATAACATTCATCATGGTAATCTCAATTTCTCGCTCTCTCGTAGCCTATCTATATTTGTAAATACATATATACTTACCATATCGTCGTATCCTTATCTTTGCAAAAATATCGTATCGCAGTATCCTTGTTTTGCTACGTTTTTCTTATTATGTTGTATGTTGAAGTATTGAGCTAAAGTTGCCAATAATGCATTTACAACATATTTTTGTTACACCGTTCTATGTGTATAAATTGACGTTACTTCTAGGATGTTAACCTTTTATAGTTCAGCCCGGGGCGTGACAAAATCCTGGATCCGCCACTGCCTCAATGTATGTTTTAGCTATATTTGCTTGTTGGTTTTTGTGCTCATGCAATGTCTCATGCAACACACTACTTTTCTCTATTTTCCTTAACTCTTTGCTATATTATATCTCATCCTACGTGGATAGCTAATTAATTTTATAAATATTGTATATGGTGAAGCATTGGGAGCACCCTCATGCATATAGATTAAAGGGGCATTAAATTTAAGAAAACATTTATGTCATTAGACCATACATACACCTATTAAATGATATACTGCAACTACTCACTTATTTTTTTCAGCATTAAAGTAAGAGTATGTGGTGAAAATATTGCAATAACTACGTCTTGGTCTTCGCAAATTAAAAGCTTTGTAATTTTAAATTATGATACTTGAAATTTACTATTATTCTGAATTTAATTTTATTTCCAATTTAACTTTATATTTATTTAAAATTCTGTATTTGTAGTTATATGTAACGCCAATATTTTATTTTAATCCAGATTTTTATATTTCATTATTTTAATTGTATTTTGTTTTTGAATTTAACTTTATTTGGGATTTGAATTTGTCTTTTTTAATATCAATATTTTACATCAATTAATTCTTGATTTACTTTTATGAATTAATTTTTTCAAATCCCTATCTTTTCTATAAGAAACACGTCATATGGCTACATGTGTTAGTGTGTGTAACAAATTAACAAATGTTATCAGCTAGAGGTATTGGACGTACTGCACATGCAAACAAACTTGGGGGCCCCATGTTTGTTACGAAAAGAGAACAGGAAGCCATCGCGGTGTTTGTTAAATAAATCTAAGCCATCGCTATAGCTATATATACCGATTGGATGGATCAGATTTTTTTTTCTTTTTCTCCAATTAATGTGATGACTTCTAGCCATTTTTAATTTTCTCCGATTAATATGAGAATTTCTAATGTTTTATCATCTAGAATTAACGGGTCTCTTGCAGGAGCTTCCAATTAATTAGATATATCTAAAGATTTTCTTATTGACGTGGGAATTTCTAACTTTTTTACCACCTTAGGATTAACATGGGACTTCCATAGGAACCTCCAATTAGGGAAAAAAAAGATGATCAATTAGTTTTTTTGATACCGTCAAAATTTTATTTCATTGTTTACAGAACCTATATAAATGATCAGACATATAATTTAGGATGTTTGCTTCTAAAATTTGTATAAATACTTGGACATGTAATCTTGGGTATTTGTTTTCAGTACCATCTAATTATTATAAATACTTTGGACGTGCAACTTAACTGTTTCTACTATTGGTTAATTGTCTGATAAGTCATTTGTCTACTATTGTCAGTGTTTTTTGATGTTAGGATAATGGTATAAAATGATGTTTGGATAATTAATATGAAATAGGTATATATATGTAAGGTACTGTAAAATTTAATTTGTGGCAATAGGTTATTGTTATGAAATTCAGGATGTTGCATTAAGTTATTGCTACGAACTCTAATGTGTTGTACTAAGTTATTACCACGAAATACAGTCCATTGTATTAAGTTATTGCCACAAAATCTAGTGTGTTGCATTAAGGTTTGGCTACGAAATCTAGCACGTTATATTTAAGCTTTTGTGATGAAATATAACCAGTTACATTAAGTTATTGCCATGAAATCAAGATCATTGCAATAAGATATCGTGGCAATATGTATGTGTTGCAATATTTTTTCAGTTCGTGGTTTTGGCGATGACAACATTAATTACTAGTGGTTACCCAGTCAGTTGCTTGTGGAGGGTTGAGACATACTAACTGGTTTTTGGTGCCTCCCTTTTAACATATTTTCACTGCAATATTTATAACATAAGAACCATTTGTCTGGTCAAACGTTTTGCTGTAAAAATTCAGTCACTAAAATTGAACTTCGCTTGTTTAATTATATTATGTAACTTAATTTTAATTATCATGCGTGGACTTGATACCAATAATATTCAATGTGTGTGTTAGCCACTTATTATACTTATTATAGAACTAGTACAGGAAATAAATGTGGACTTAGAACACAAATTCCGGGTCCAGTGCTTGTTGACTCGGAACGGTGTCCTGACATGATATTTTTGAATTTTCATCGGTTTTTGCGCAGATTCTTTTCATCTCCGGTGCAGCAAACTAAAGGTAGGGACGAGACGATTTGTGTGATGACTGAGCAGTGAGGAGAGGAGGCGAGGCAAGGAGGATGCAATTTTTTTTTGCCCTTGTCGCCTTCGTTGAGGCGTAGGGGGATAGGCGAGGGGGATGTCTTCGTCATCGTCGTCACTGCTGCCCTTCTTCATTGCTAGAGGCTCCAGTCGCCATTCAGTGAAAGCGGGGTCGATATGTTCGTCCTCACCGCCATTCAGTGATTTTGTTCAGTGAATTCTGTCAGGAACCGAGAATGCAATCCAAAATCAAGAGCGAAATCAGGAAAACATTTAGAAAACAATTGGGAAAATCACAGAAGGTTAGGGTAAACTATGAGCTATATTGGATATGACGGCTAGGGTATTTTGTATGTCATAGTTGAAGTTTCCAGAATAGGTTTTACAAGCCTTATATATGGGCTGCTAGCATTAGGCCAATGTTTAAGACAATTGATGATGCATAGCTCCTAACAAAATAAACAGTTTACACTTTACAGGTAATGAAGAGAAGTAATTGATCGTTGACCATCAGATGCTCATCAAACGATCGAAGACATCCCTCCTCAGCTTAACTTGAAGTCAGCGACGCCTCCACTTATACGTGAACCGTCCGATCAACATACCGCTTTGGATCTCCATCAGCGCCGTCCAAGGAAAATAGATGTTCATAAGAATCTATAGAATAGCTGAAACTCCAATAAAATTCTGTTCTGACAATCTCCTCCTTCAGAGCCTTGTCCTCAAGGCTTAAAGGTAGGAAATATCCTCTGTATGAAATCAGCGTCCTCTCAACTCGCAGCATTGATGGGTAGGTTAAGCCATTGCACTAACCATTGGACTACCATCGACCAGTGGTAAATCTGGATTTGGAACTATCTGATCCCTAATGTGCTTTTTCAATTGGCTCACGAGAAAAACTGGATGAAGCTGGCATCCCTTTGGAAGTAGCAGCTTATATGCAACTTTGCCAATCCTTTCCAAAATTCTGAAAGGGCCATAGAATTTGGAATGTAGTTTCAAAAACTTATGTAAACTTAAAGAAGTATGCTTATAAGGCTGCATTTTCAGATAAACCATGTCTCCCACCATGAATTTTTTTTTTCTCTTCTTGTTTGCATATTGTTTCATCTTTTCTTGAGCTTTCCTCAAATTATCTTTAATAACATCCAGAGCCAATTGTCTCCCCTGTAATATTCCTTGCACTTCATCATTTGGAAAGTCAGGTAGAGCCACTTCCGCCACATGGGGAGGAGGAAATCCTTAAAAAGCTTGAAAAGGAGTCTTTTTCAAAGAAGTGTGAAAACTGGTGTTATACCACCATTCGGTACTAGTTAACCAATTATGCCACTTTCCAGGACTAGAAAAAGCCATGCATCTCAGATAGTTTTCCAGGCATCGGTTGACCCTCTCGGTCTGTCCATCCGTTTCAGGGTGGTATGTACTCAGCATCAACTTAAACCCCATAGTTTTGAATAGCTCCTGCCAAAGATGACTGGTAAAGATCCTATCCCTGTCAGTGATAATAACCACAAGCATTCCATGTAATTTGAAGACTTGGTCAATAAACTCTTTAACTATTTCTTGAACTGTGAATGGATGACTCAAAGCAATGAAATGGGAGTACTTAGTGAATCTATCCACCACAACTAGAATTACATTTTTACCTCCGGACTTGGGTAGTCCCTCAATGAAATCCATGAAAATATGGATCCAAGCCATATCAGGAACAGGTATAGACTGCAATAACCCTGGATAAGGAACGTGCTCAGACTTATTAACCTGACAGATTGCACAATGTTTGACAAAATCTACTACTTCTTGCTTGAGACCCGGCCAATAGAAGATCAATTTAATCCTTTGGTATGTAGCTCTTTCTCTCGAGTGACCCACTAGGACCCTGCTACGCATAGAAGTGATAATCTGCTGCTTCAGATTGGAACTTGACCCCACATACAATCTATTTTTGTACCTCAATATACCATTCTGCAAGGTATAATCTTCTTTAGCTCCTGGATCTATAGTCAACTGCTCTAGTAGTTCCTTGCATTTCTCATCTTGCTCATAACTGTTCACCACTTCATTTACCCATACTGGAACTGCAGCAGTGATGGCTAGGCTCTACTCTAAATAGGGAGCTCTTGACAAAGCATCAGCCACTCTATTTTCTCTTTCTTTCTTGTATTCTACCTTGTAATTATAACCCAAAAGTTTCACTAATTATTTGTGTTGAATGCCCTCTGTTAGTTTCTGCTCTTGAATATATTTCAGATTTTGTTGGTCAGTTCTGATGACTAGAGCAGATCCTGCAAAATAGTGCTTCCATTTTTTTAATGCCTCCAATGTGGCTAAAGCCCCCTTGTCATAGATGGATATTGCAGTGGCTCTTGAACCAATTGCCTTGCTCATGAATGATAAGGGATGGCCCCCTTGCATGAGAACAGCCCCTATGACATGCCCACTAGCATCTACCTCCAAGATGAAAGGTTGTGCATAATCTAGTAGAGCCAATACTGGTGCAGTAGTCGTAGCAGCCTTTAGCTTCTCGAAAGCTTACTTCTATTTGTCCCCCCACTAAAATGCATTCTTCTTCAAAAATTCAAATAGTGGCTTGCAGATAATTCCATAATTTTGGATGAATCTCCTATAATATCTAGTTAATCCCAAGAAGCTTCTCAATTGTGTCACTGACTCCAGCTCAGTCTAGTCCACAATTGCTTTGATTTTGAGTGGATCAGTGGCTACCCCTTCTCCAGTAATAACGTGTCCCAAATATTCTACCTGAGACTGTTCAAAAAACACATTTGCTCATCTTGGCCACAAGTTTGTTTTCTCTCAGAACTTGGAAGACTTGATCTAGGTGTGCAAGATGCTCTTCCATGGATTTACTAAACACCAGAATATCATCAAAGAATACAAGCACAAACTGCCTCAAGAATTTAGAGAGAATCTCATTCATAAGGGCTTGGAAGGTAGCAGGGGCATTGGTAAGACCAAAAGGCATGACCACAAACTCAGAACGCCCCAAATGGGTGCTAGATGAAGTTTTCTCCACGTCAAAGGGGTTCATCCTGATTTGATGATACCTAGGTCTGAGGTCTATCTTTGAAATACCTTAGCCCCATGCAATTCATCCAATAAATCTTCAATTACCGGTATTGCGTACTTGTTCTTCACTATGTTAGCATTTAATTGTCTATAATCTATGCACATTTTCCAAGAGCTGTCCTTCTTTTTCAGTATTGACAGAGATGAATACGGGCTCATGTTGTTTTTCTGATGATTTCTGACTTCAATAGCTGAGCTATTTGCTCTTCCATAGCTGTTTTCTAGTAATGAGGAAGTCTATAGAGTCTCAAGTTTACTGGTTTAGCCCTAGGAACAGTGGGAATGGTATGGTCATAATGTCTCTGGGGAGGTAGTCCAATAGGTTCCTGGAAGATATTATGGAATTTTGCTAGCAGGGACCTCAGCCCTTCAGGTACTTCTCCCTGATCCTGTTGTTTCACATTAACTCATTTGGCATAGATAACGGCCCCCATCACTCCTTTAGTCATCATCTTGTTCAACTTGAGTGGTTCAATCAAGCAATCAACAGTGGGCTAAGTCTCATCTGTAAAGGTGACCAATTTTCTACCATGCTTGTTAATGGAAAACCTTCAAGTTTTTAGATTGAGGCTAATTGGGTTATGTGTATAGATCCAATCAGAGCCCAAGATAATGTCATATCCCTTTAAACGTAAAACTCTCATATCAGAATTGAATTCTTCACCTTGTATCTCACAATGGCAATTTGAACATATGGTGTCACTCGTCAGGACCCCCCCATCAGCTATCATCACTTTAACCGGGGAATGATTTGTGACCTTCAAATAAGCTTTTATAGCAAACTGTGGGCTTCTAAAAGTACCACTACTACCGCTGTCAACCAATGCAGTAGCCTTAACTCCTCTTATATTGAGCTATAACGTGAAGGTGTTGCAGACTGGAATAGTACCCTGAATTGCATGCATTGAAATTTGTAGGGCTGCCTCTCTCTTACTTTGTACTTTTGGACTGGAGGGAAGTGTTTCATATGGCTGACCCTCTTCTTTGTCTTTCCCATCTTCACTAATATCCTCCTCTTCTTATCCCTCATTGACAACAATAAATAACTGTTTTTCATTAATTTTACACTTGTGCCCAGGGAACCAGGGTTCAGGACATTTTCTACATTTGCCATAGTCCTTGCCCGCCTTTGGAAGTACACTCCCATTTTTCAGCCTCACTTCTCTGTCTACCTTTTGGAATCTGGGATTGTGGTTTGCTTTGGTGCTTCCTCTAACCTTGTAGTTATAATATACCTTTGAACCATAACTTTTTTTTCTAAGGGGGTGAGATTGTTCAATCATTCTTGCCATCCACATAACTTCGATCAGATTTCTGGGTCGATGACACTGCAGGTGATTTTGAATATAATCTTGCAATCCTGCTACAAAGCCGCACACATAATACTCATCTGGTAGTAACTGATTGTCCCTCCTCACAAGACTCATAAGCTCTTCGAATTGCTCCACGTATGAGTTAATCGATCTACTCTGCCTCAACCAATGAAACATCCTTACATTATCATAAATAGAGGTTTTAGCAAACCTGTCCCCCAACATATTTCAAAACTGATGTTAGGGAAGGATTACCGAATTGCAACCAGTACCTCTCCACCAATAGTTGGCTTTGCCTTTCAAGTATGTTATTGCATAATCAGTTCTCTGTCCCAAAGAAGTCCTAGTAATATCAAAATACTTCTCAGCTTTGGCAATCCAACCATCAGGGTCTATACCATCAAATTCAAGAAAGTTGAGTTTGGGTGCCTTGAGAATAGCTTGAGCTCTATTGTTTTCTGGATAAAATGGATGTCCACTTCCCTGTCCAGGCTCCAAAAATTCATCCAAAGAGGGTGAGTTTTGGGGATGCCGTGACTGTAGTAGCCCACTGAACTAGTCCTTGTGGTGCCATCCCAGGATTCATATGACTACTATGTAAATTACTATAGTGGTCATCTGACCTCAGTATGTAATGAGACAACCCTGGGGGATTCTCTATCCCTTTCCCATTCCTTTCCCCCAAAATGACTAGAGGTACACAAAAATTCCCCCACAAAAGAGACGGGTGGTGGACTAACTCTAGGGGCAACAATATTTGCAGCTAGAGCTTCATTGATTACAGCCATAGAAGGTGCAAAAGGGTGACCATAGTTACCTTGAAAGCCAAATTGCCTGTCGGAGACCTCCGAGTTGGGATGTGAATTCATGAAATTGGACATCATCCCCAATAATTTGTTCATCTGAGCTTGTACCATTTTCTGAGATTCTTCTTGGCTTTTCTTCAAATCTTACAAGTCCTTCCTCACCTCTTCCATCTCCGCCACCATAGCATAGGAAGCTTCGCCTTCTCCAAGTGGGGTGAGTGGAGCCTATCTCACCATTTCTGATTTGGGCGGATTTGACCAGGAATTTTACAAGGTTAGCAATACACTAACCCAACCTCTCAAATCCACTCAGATCTTCACCGATTCCCCTCAAAAGGTCACCGGCTTGTGTGATTCCGGAATTTTACTAGGAGACAAGAAGCTGCTCCCAAACCCTTACCAACACAAGGCCTGGATCCCTTTATCGGCCAAGAATCGGAGGCTCTGATACCAAAATTGTCAGGAACCGAGAATGCAATCCGAAATCGAGAGCGAAATCAGGAAAACATTCAGAAAACAATTGGGAAAATCACAGAAGATTAGGGTAAACTATGAGCTATATTGGATATGACGGTTAGGGTTTTTTGTATGATCATCGTTGAAGTTCCCAGAATAGGTTTTACAAGCCTTATATATTGGCTGCTGGCATTATGCCAATGTTTAAGACAATTGATGATGGTTAGTTCCTGACAAAACAAACAGTTTACAGGTGAGAGAAGTAATTGATCGGTGGCCGTCATATGCTCATCAAACAATCGAAGGCATATCCCTCCTTAGCTTAACTTGAAGTCGGCGACACCTTCACTTATGCGCGACTCCAGTAAACTTCCGTTCTGACAAGTTCCCTGTGTCCTCCTCGTGTTGATTTGTTCTGCTTGTTCATGGTGATTTGTTCCGGATGGCATAGATCTGACTATTTCCGGTGATTCGTACCATAGTTTCAAACTAGAAATCCGTTGGATCCGGTTGGCTGTGTAGCGTAGTTCATTAGATCCGGTTAATTTGTGGCTTGTTGTAGCAATTTTCTTGTGATTTATTTTCTCTCTCCATAGCCAGCTCGTGTCTCCACAACTCCTGACTGCATCGCTTGCAGTGGCTTAATTATGCGTATAGGTGGTAGGTAGTCAAAACTGAGCACACTGGTAGAGATTGATCACTATTGACCAATTGAATCGTGAAAAGAAGAAGGTTGGCTTGCAGTTGTGCATGTGTGTTAGGAGCTGACTGCTTTTTTTCAGCTTAATTCCCTTGCAGTTTGTTGGCTGGTTATTGATTAGTGCTGTTACTTGTTGATTAGTGCTGCAGCAAATGTAGCTTCCTGTTGTAAGGGCAGCTGCTGAGCTGCATCTCGACTCTGTTCTATTTGTTGTTTTCAGCTTAATTCCCTTGCACTCCACTTTGTTGGTTGGTTGGTTACCTTCTCTACTTGTGCTCTTTTTTTTTTTTTTGAGATGTCTCTACTTGAGCGTCAGTATTACCTAAAATCTATTGTAAATTTGAGATCTTTTGGGGGATAGTTAAATTCACCTTTTGATCTGAGGAATGTGGTACTTCTTCTAGCCTTCTCTTTTTTCAGGAGGTTTTTTTTTCAACTTTTAAGAAATTTGCTGATCCACTAAACTTTCAGAATGTACTCACTGTTTGGTGACCAGAATTTTGTTATTTTTTTTAGTTCACAAATCCTATTGTTTTGTTAGCTAAGATTTTATTGGTTCTCTCATTTTTTTCTTAACCAGAAATTTTATCAGGTCCTTAAATTATCTGAACCTAATGTCTGAACCTGAATTTTTCTGAACCTAATGGTTTGTGTGCCAAGAATACTAGTTTGATAATTACCCTCAACACAGTGAATTGATTCAGTAATCCCAATGTATCTTTAAGTTGAGACATGCTGAAGTTTTGTTTGGCCATTTGGACACCTTGCTCGCAAGCGCAAGTGCACACACAGCTATGTTTTCCTGCAGTGATTGTAGTTATGTTAGTTTCTTTTCTAGTAGATATTGACATTTAGGCAAACAAAGAAATTTAAGCAGGGATGAGAATTTATGTAACTAAACCCATTAAATACACGGTTGCAGGTGGTCTGTTATCTTAGAAAATTGTTTTGTTTGGTTAATTAAATACACGGTTAGTTATGTTCCATTAAGCAATTTTTTTAGGATTACTGACAAGCTGTTCTACTCAATCTCATAGGTATAAGGTTACAGGCAAAGTATTCTGTGTGATTAGGCATAATTTAGTAGCAAATTAAGTCTGTGGTCAGGCATGTTTTTACCATTAGTGTAATTCTGAAACGTGTAAACTTGCTCAATTTTGTCAGCACACACCATAATGTTTTCCCTCACCATGATCAGTTTTGTTAGCACTCATTTTTTTCTTAGAATTAAAGTTTTGTATGACTTAGTAAACCCAAATGTTCTGTTTACTTTTAATAAAAAAAGTTTTGTATGTATCACTATTAAACTAACGAGATAATTCATTATATGCAATTGAGTAACGCACACTTCTACAAAACACTTCTACAGCTCACGAAATTTTATATTTAAGTTGTACACTCCCTCAATGATCCACCCAAAAAATTTCATTATTTTTGGCCATGCCAATTTGTCTTATATTTAATTTTTATCATAGGAACATATTTTAAATGAGGGCAAAATCGTCTTTTTCTAGGGGCAAATATACCCTAACTGATGGCAATGGTATATAATAGAATTTCAGTACTATTTAGTGGCATATAATAGAGAAAGTATTTTTCAATAGTATTTTGTATAAGTGGGCGTTATTCAGTGGTATATAATGAATTGTCTCTAAACTAAAGGTTTTGTTAGCACCTTCCTGCAGAACTAAACTATGCATGATCCTGCAGCATCTTTCATGGAGGCCCTGTATTCTTTTATGGGTGAGAAACACTAAAACTTCATATATTTTTTTTGCTCTGTCATCAGCTAGATTAGTGAGGGTATTAGGATTCTACATTCATGGGGCTAATCTTCGTAACCAACTGTGTTGCTTTAATTGCAGTGTTTTACTATCTTCAGTCAATTTGCACAACACTGTTTTCAAGAATTTGCGGTTTAACTTCTATTCTCAAAGGTGGAACATCCAAAGGTTAGAAAATCATCTAAACAGCTTATCCATCGGCAGAGCGCTTCCCCAGCCTCCAAAGTAAAAGTTGGACGTCTTGATACAAATAAGGCACAATATTTGTAGATGAAGAAGTTGGGCATTCTTAGAAAGGATGATGAAGTGGATGATGCAGTGCCATAGACATATGCATAGAAGTCTCGAGTTGTTCAATCCCACCTAGTGTGATTATCGCAGCCTTGTGTGGACCAAATAAGTTGAAGGGTAGCGATAGGTGTGGTTTTGTTGCCGGTGGTGAGTAAATTAGGTATCTCATCATTGCTGCAACTACAATAGAGTAGCTCAGGTGGCATGGTTTTGATGGCTCGTTGTGTCAGTTGTAAGTGTTGTTTTGGTGTGTAAGAGATGGCTTTGTTCATCTTAGATTGGTGTTTGTTTTCTCTCCTCTCTATTAATAGAGTGAGGTACAGATAAGAGAGATTGGCGCTTGTTCCTGCATAGATTTTTTGGTATTAGTATAGCAGGACCGTATCTAATATTAGTTGATTAAAAAAACAGATCTTCGTCTTACAATAGGAGTTAGTAGTAGAAAGCTCATCCAACACATCAGGTTATGACACATCTCTGCAATGGATCAGAAAGATGTAAAACGTACATGCCATCGAGTGATTACCAGCAAAGCCAAAACGCGTACATCACATAAATTAACTAGAAATAGTAAAATAACTTAACAGACCAGCAGTTGTAAATACAAAGAGATTACACATAATCCAATCACTACGTAAATAACACCTAGCATTACATCACAAGAAGATTCCCTGACGTCAATTTCCGTTTCAGGGATCCAGCAAGACGTTCCTAACGGTACAACAGCGCAGATTACATCTCCCTTAGCCTATGCATTTGCTTTCTACACAAAGAAGAATATCTCTGGTGGTTGCACAAAGGAGAAGATGGCTTCACCGAATACCTCGTGCAGTGATCCCAGGAGATGCCCGGCATCTTGATCTTCCTTCCAGGCTTGCCTCAGCACTGTGGAAACTCTCTGTGCGTGGATGCTCCCCTGATCTCTCCGGATCACACCTGATGCAATGTTTTCCGCCATTTGTCCAGAGGATGAAGCTTGCATCATGTTGGGATTTGGTAGCTGGGTCGAGAAGCCATCCATGGTCCCTGGCATGGTTCCTGCCATGGGAGCTGAAGCCATGGAGTTCATTGATCCATCTGTTGCCATCTTCTTCAGAGGTGGCTGGGATGTCGAGAGATCTGTAGTAGACTTCTGTTTATCTGAAATTTGCAGAAGGGCATACCCTTACTTTCATATTTGAATAATTTCAACTGTTTGCAGTATTATGCACCCAAGATCAAATTGTACATCAATTGCAGGTTGCAACTAACAACATGTCTATGCTAACTATAAGCAGCACTTACTTGGGTTGTTAGTTGCAACTCTTTTATTGCTCCTCAAAAGAGGCCGTCTTGACGGAGAGAGCAAACCAGGAAACAACTTAAGCCGATCATACAAGCATTTGCCTGCGGCACACTGAAAGATGTATCCATTTGTAAGCAACAAACTAGCCATTGGTTTGTGCACCAAGCCACCAAAAGATATAATGATTGAAAACACTGAAACTAACCAGCAGGGCACCATAAACACGCCATGCTTCCTTTCTTTTCATCTCATTTTTTTGCTTCTCAAGTTGCAATTCTGGCTCCAAAAGTTGCATATACGTCTCGAGGTTGGGCAAAAGCAGAAGTCTAACCTGGTAAGCAACAAAAATTCAGCCAATATTTCACCAAAATTTATATTAAGTGAAGATTGAGCAGGACAGACCGCGCTGGGCCCCAATGCAGATATCCCTTGAACAGCACCATAATGTTGTGTCAATGATTTATGAGGATCAAGAAATGCATGGATCAACGTCTTTGTTAACCGGGTTTGGAGGTTGTGATACACATGACCAAACCTACAAAAAAATACATTTCGAGTAAATTGTGAGCAACATAACAAGGCAAACAACACAAACACCACGGACCGACAAGCAAAAAGCCAGAGACCAACGTTAAACAACAATACAACGCTCAAATCACCCGAACTTAATAAGCAGAACTATGTAAATAGCTATACAGCTGTCACTTCCAAAAGAGGATAATGGGACTTACAGGAGAAATATGACATCTTACCCACTTAAGAAATGCACCAAGGTAAAGTTGAGTGAAACTTTTGTCTACATATGGCCTAGAGAAACATATGAAAAATAGTATAATAGTTGATTTATAAAAGAAAATGTACCTAACTACTCCATCCAGTAATTTATATTATAACATATTTATAAAACCCAATAAAATTATAATATTATGAAAGTATTTTTCAAGACAAATCTATGCATATGATTTTTATGTATCCAATCTAAATATTTAAAAATATATCGATAGTTCAAGTTTTGAAAGTTTTGACTACACGCAACCCAAAACAACATGTATTTATGACCGGAGGGAGTATATATGCAGACTACTCTGTAGCAGAACCATACAATGAGGAAATGGTCCTGCTTTTGACATTTAAGTAGTAAAGAATTAATTGCAACAGTTCAAGTCTCATTTGAAGTTTAATGCATACCTAAAGATGGCCCCAAGAAATAAAAAAAGTTTCTGATAGAGGAACAGTAGGAAATGGGGGTCGAACCTCTATTGACTTGCCATTCATACTAAAGTAGGTACAAAAGATACTATAACATACTACCTCCGTTCTTTTTTACTTGTCGTTTTGTCATTTTGGACATTGACACGGTCTCCAATACTTACCTTTGACCATTACTTTTTCTAATTATATATTAGTAAAAATATTAAAAATATAATGGTATGAAAGTATTTTTCATAACAAATCTAGTGATATCATTTTCACATAACAAATCCAAATACTTCTTTGCATTTTACTAGCCAAAGTTTTAAAAGGTTGACTGCATGCATTTTAAAAGGACATCTAAAAAAGAACGGCAGGAGTACTTTATAAGGTATACACGATTTAGTAAGTGTAGAGGAAGTGAAGAATTATAATATATTTTGTATGAATGATCCTAAAGATCACAATCGGGGAATTGTGACCATTAAAAACATACAAAGCTTAATCCCTTCAAAAAGACATACAAAGCTTACATGTAATCAATATAAACACATTTGAATCTGAGTAAAATAATGGTTAATTGTTGTACATAACATCAATTGAGACTTTTCGCATACACTCACCTTCGACATACTGAAGCAACCAAATTGGAAGAGAAATCTCTAAGCTCCCAGTGATTGTCTGAAAGCCTATGCCCTAGCCTTTTTGCGACGATGCAAGTGATCATTGAGGGCATCAGCTGATGCAACTGGCAATCAAGAAAATAATGTGTTTTTAAAACTAATATGCTGCAATCAAAATTATGCAATGCTATAACGAAACAACTGGCACACAAGTATCAAAACTTGATGGTCAACCACTTACATATGGTTCAATATGAACGTGTGGATTGCGGAGAAGGCTTTGAACTACACGCATGAGAGCAAATAGAACAGGAAGATCACCCAAACTCCGGGTAACCTGAAATTTATACAGATATGCACTTTAAGGTAATGCCAGTTCACACAGGTGACTCTGAAAGCAAGACTACAACCTCATCTGCAATGAAGTAGGAAAAGTAAGGAACCAACGGATGAAGGCCTGAGTCTTTTGACAAGCTCACTAATGCTTCTTTAAAAAGTGAGGTGTCAGATCTACTCATAGTCAGTTCAGCTATTTTATCAAAGTACATCTGCAAAGTCAACCAGTAAAGAGGAATATAAATTTCGTGTAAAGCTATAGATTAGCAGATGGTCAAATATATCGTAATAAAAATACCTGTAGTTCTCTGGATAATACATGCTTAACAGGAAGCTTGATGTCAACTGGAAGTCCATCATCCTTCCCAGGCTCAGTCTTTTTATTTTCCATTGGTGGTACAAGTGCTAAGGCAAAATACTAATGGTCAAAGAAACCAAAAATCTAGACCAAAACAATTATGAAGTATAAACATGACAAAAATAATAAGAAATAAGAGTTGGATATAAATAAACCATGGTACACTACATCCTAACAACTGTCTACATTGATTTGCTTTAATAAAAAATGAAACTAGCAGATAACAATATGAACAAACTCTTGTGAAGGTGTACTGTAAGAAGTAAACATAGGATGGAAAAAAAGAGCTAACCATCAATAGGAGGATTCTCTGGAATTGCAGGCTGGACTCCCTCAATGGCTAGCCAGTGAGCTACAACTGCTGTATCGAGAGGAGCTTTAGGTAGAGGAGCTTGATAATCTGTATGACACCAATAAAGAAGACACATTTCAAATTGATTACCAAAAACATAAGTATAAAATTTGTTTGATGCATTCATCGGTATTGCCGCTACCTCTTTGAAGTCTACCTCCCTGTCATCAATATAGAACAGATCCTTATGGCCCACAGCTCTCTTAAACCGCAAGGGATCACCAGAAGCAAAACCATATACAGGCTGAGTTACAATAAAGTAAACGACAGCAGAGTCAGTGCACAGAAAGAGTGTGTATTATAGGCAACTAAATTATGCACAACATAGAAGCACCACAAAATATAATTTATTTAGCAGATTTCCAATAGTCGGTGCTGCTGCATGTGCAACCATTTATGCTAAGCAATTATGGTTCCCTTCTTTTCCACTTAGCCTGTTTGAAGCCGCTTTTAGAAGCGGCTTTTAGTTTTTGCTACAGTACCTAACTTTTAAACAAAGTATTTTTTCAAAACGGGGTCTACAAACTAATTGTAGTATACGTTAAAAGCACAATATATATACTATCCAAAATCGCAAGCGAGTATCTCTCTTTCCGTAATCTCTGTCGCAAACAGCTAAAATTCAAAAATTTCAGCCAAAAGTTATAAACCACAGCTATATCAAACAGGCCCTATAGCTTGTGGCTTATGGTTTATGCTACAGTAACTAACTTTTAAATAGTGTGTTTTTTCAAAGCGGGGTCAATAGGAAGATTGTAGTAAAAAGTATACTGAGTTCAGCTGTACCAGCCAAAATTACATGCGACTATTTTCCTTTGCATACTATCTCTCACGAATAATCAGAATTCAAAAATTTAAACCATAAGCCACAGCCCAAAAGAACCTATTGTATGATCCAACTACTCAACACAAAGATCAAGTAGATTATGTCCCTAGACACCACGATGCAATCATAACCCATGTAAACTGAGCACTAAAATAATTACCATTTTAATAAAGTTAGGTAGTTATGTAGCAAAAGGAGGATCTAAGAAGCCAACTAAACATACTCAATCAAGTCCACATCTTTCCAGGCAAAACAGTTACAGAACCAACAAGAAATGGTAGCCAATCAGAGTGCAAAATCTCTAAGAGGAAATTATGATACTTGTAAGAAAACAGTAGGAAACACTTACCTGTAAAGTCAGACTATCAGACATACAAAACAAATAGGCAAACACTAGAACTTACAATTTATCAGATCACATCTATGACGTAAAACTCAGCGGCCAATGGCACAGCTACGGTGGTGATTCTACCTAGTAAAATTTAGAGTAACATGGATTTTTTTCAACTTATTACCTCAGAATAACAATCCAAAATGATGTTGGAGTTAGTAACTATAGAATCACATTTTTACGCTGGAAACTGAAATTTCTTGAGTTTAACCAACCAAAGAAACAGCTACAGGGCATATGTTCAATTTTTTTCAGATACCATAACTCCATAAGCACACTCCTCAAACTCAAAATTTCTTAAGCATTTTCCACTATAGTCAAACATTTAACAAGACACTGAGAACATGATTCCAAAAAATAATATCAAGGAAAAAGATACTCAGTTCTTTAGCCACACCAAGTGACAGGATTAAGGCATTCAACAGATACTAGATCTACAAAACCAACATTCTTATAATCTTAAATTTTGATTATTGGATGGGAAGCCACCTCAACATTTCTGAGGCTGAGAGCACTGTCAACATCGTCTGCAGACAGAACTGTCCTCTTTGCATGCCGCATACACTTGATGGCCTCCTGCAACAATTGGCACGAAAATGAAATCAATATAATGCCAAATTAGCAAATGGCAAAGATTTTCTACAGGTGCAACTACGATTAAAAGATAAGCCAGAGATGTCACGTATTTTCAGGGTTTCACAAAAATTATGTGATGGTGAAGCTAGCAGAAGCAGTGGACAGGCTGCAAATTGTATTAACGTAGTAGCCAATTGCAAAACTGACTAGCTAATGAACCATCTGGCAATTGAGACCTTGGCGGGCATTTTGCACCAAAACTGTAACTAATCCCCAACAAGGTCACCAACCGAGTTGTATCCCCTACAAGGAAAGGACGAAGCTTATACAGTCAACCAAATTACGCAATATTGTGCTCTGATACTCAGAAGAGAGGACGCAATCCGCCAACTCGCAAAAATTCTATCCCACAACATCACAAGAAAGCGCCCCCCTAAAACGGAAGAACACGCATCACATACACTCGCCCAGGATAAGGGGCCCCAAACACATGGCCTGCGCGCAACCGCGACAATTGCAAGCAATCAAGAGGAAGAAGAGCGAGGCAATCGCTTAATGAGCCCCAAAACCATCGCCGCAGCCTACAAATCCAAGAGCAATCGCCTGCCTCGCCGCGCATTCCAAAGCATAGCTAACCCTAAGGAGAGGGAGGGCGGAGCCATCTCAACACTCCCAAGAAGCAGCACTCAAATTTGGCAGAGCTAGCAAAGAATGCGGAAGCGGTCTGGGTAGCTGCAAGCGCGCAGCAGGGAGGCGGGCGGCGCCGCACGGACCTGCATGATCTCGCGGAGCCGGTACTCGACGTCGGGGGCGAGCGCGGCGGAGACATCGGCGGGGAGGGCGGCGATGCCGACGCTCTGGGCGATCACCTCGATCGTCTCCTTGGGCACGATGCTCATCCCTCCTCTCCCCAGATTCCCTAAACCCTAGTTTCTCTCTCTAGCCCTTCGTCTCTCTCTCTCTCTCGGAGGCTCGAAGGAGGGGTGGCCGCAGATCCGGCTTGCGCAGGTGCTCATCGCCAAAACAGCGGCAAGGGCGACGAGTCGACGGGGCCCGAGCTGGCCAATGGGCCGTGCCGGGCCGGCACGGCCCGTTTAGGCACGGCCTGTTAAGGCCCGTGTAATAAACGGGCCGTGCCGTGCCGGCCCGGCTAAACGGGCTGTGCCGGCCCGGTTAGCCCGTTTAACCGAAAAATAGAAAAAATAAAAAAATTGTAAAAAAATTGTAGAAAATTCAGAAAAAATTCAAAAAAATATAGAAAATTATAGACATTACTAATCATAAAAATAAATATTTGCAATGATATAATGATCTTTATTAACTTATTAAATTAATCATAAAAACAAATATTTGTAATTATATAGAAAATTATAGGCGAGCCGTGTCGGCCGCGTCGCGCATTCGGCTCGAGCCAGATTCGCCTCGCGTCGCGTGCGGCTTTGACCGTTTACGGGTCGTGCCTGTGCCATCGTGGGCCGGGCCTACAGTGCCGGACTATGGTGTGGCCCGTTTAGACCCGGCCCATTTGGCCACCTTTAGACGGGGGAGGGTCGCACTGGGATTCGTGCGCACGGGAGATGTGGGTTTCAACTTCGAACCGTTCGAGGGCCGGTGGTGATGCTCAGATTGGGCCGGTTCGGCCCAGCCCAGACAAAGCCGTCTCTCGTGCTCACAAGCCCAACTCCGGATAACGGGAAAATTGCCGTCTTCCAATGGATCCAATGCCCTTTTCCAAAACACTGTTGCTTTTGGATAGAATGACAACGCAGGTCTAATACTTTTTTTTCCAAAAATACTGTTGCTTTTGGCTAGACGTAGCAGCTATTAATTTTTTCTAAACTATTTAATTAAAAATAGAAAATAAAAATACTGTTTTACGGATAATGTAAAGAAAAAAGAAAAAAATATGTTAAGAAGTCAACGTGTTCTAAATAGTTTTTAACTTTTAGAAGTCAAAAATCATCGCTGATTAAAATAGAATGTAAGTAACTATAAAAAAATTTGAATTTCTAATATTTGTTAGCAATATCTGCCACGAATTCGTAGCTTCATATTCCGACGAAGATGGCACTGCCACGTACAAATAGTTTCATGCTTGATGGGATATTCGATGGATATCCGATGAAACGGCAAAACTGATATATCAACAAACTGAAAAAATATATGCTCTATATTTGTTTAGTTTCTTTGGACAAGCGCTTCATGCACCTTAGTGTCTGAGTACCCAAATCAGTACCCATTGATATGCTTTGCGATTCATGATGTTTGATGTGGGTATCTTCAATCACTTATAAAAAAAGTGTATTTGAGATATCAAACTCCGAAAAAATTAAATTCATCTTTAGTTTAATTAGTTTAAGCTAGTTCCATGTTATATAATCAATATAGTTACACTAAATTCAAAAGTAGTACTACCTAATTTGAACTAGGTTCAAAAGTCACTTGCCACAAATGTATTAAAGGTATGGAACATTTCATACCCAAACTCCAAATTTTGAATCTATCGTACACAAAAGTGTATCAGACGGTTCTAGAGTTGGGTGCCAGGCATTAGGCGTCTTATGTAATTTACCTAGTTTCCTAAGAAAACTTTTGTTGCTACTTAATAAGATTTTTACACAACAAGCACAAAAATATGTTGATTATCGTGTTCATAAAATTTATATGCGACTTTGCCCTTAGCACATAATACATCTTACTGTTGTTGTGGATTCCCATACTTATTGAGGATAAATTCTTCGGTTCCTCAAGACAAATTCTTTATTTCTATTGTTCTTATGCGTACAATTTAAGTAGTTTTTGTAATCCAAGGAATATTCGTGGCCATATTTGCATATTGATTTGTATTTGTTCCGTATCTGTATTCAACGTTATTCACGTTTGGTTCTTCGACTCTTATGCAGGGGATCTGATGGTTGCGTAATGTATTTACTCACTTTCAATCACTTGGCAAAACTAAGTGTCGTCCTAGAACCTGAACAACTAAGCTATGGCCAACTTTATCTTTAAATTATGAATATTTGGACCGACTATATGAAAATGATGAGCAGGTTGCACTCCTCACCAAGTAAACGAGGGACCTTGCTAAGTACAGAATTTATCACCCCATTCCAGTGCTCGTGTGCTCTGCAATGTTGGTTCTCACTCTGCCTCTGTTGTGCTCGCTGTAATACGGCTTTACATTTCATGAACGACTGGAAGTAAAGGCCCTTGCCTATGAAACCCTTCTGTAACAGTATCCCCCGTCCGTTGATCCAGCCAACACCCACACGATCTTGTTCTGAACTTCTGATCCAATTTGTTAAGAGTATACGACTTGTATGGCAAGATCATTAGAGATAGAATAGAATCAGTTAGGATCGATATTTGATGTGGCTCCTTCTATATCTTTAGTAGATTGACTTGTGATCCAAACCATCTTGTGCTCTATCAAGTACCACTGCAATCAATCAATCCAGTATCAAAGAAATAAATTGAAAATAAAAAGAATGTTTAATATTATCGTTTCTCACATAAGATAGATACCATATTTGACATTTTTGAAAGTTGTATTGAATAAACAATATTATTAACAGACAGGCATTCCAAAGTTGAAAATTACTGCAGAGGAGACCATGTAAGCATCTTCATGCAATGTACGTTTTTTGCAATATATATATCGAATGAAATAGATAACCACATTGAAAATTTAGAAATCGTATCCATTGTAATATAATCACAGCCAATTTTATAAATCCCTATCAAAAACTTACTGAAATTTACATCTCAACAAAAAATTAAAATCAATAATACTAAATCTGATTATTTTCACATCTGATATATATTAAGGTCAAAACTTATAATTTCTCCCCAATCGTTGATCACAAGTGTTAGATCAGCAAGAGATAACCATGGCTCATTAGAAGATCCGCATCCCAAGTACACCCAAATAACATGCAAAGTAAAACAATATTAGTGAAAAACTAACCCTTGTAGGCTCTGTTCCAAAGTGTTATAGCTCTTGGCTAAAAGGACATTGTAGTAGTGTTAGCTTTTTTAAGGTATTAAATAAAAGAAAAATAAAAAAACACTATTATATCTCTATGGATAATACAAATAAAAAAAGGAAAAAAGGTACACTAAGAAAACAACGTGTTCCGAATGATTTTTGGTTTCTAAAATTTGGAATGGTATATCTCCTTGCTTGCAAATTTCCTCACCCTTGAGTGGGCAGCAAGCTAGCAACCATGTTTTTAATTTTTATCTAATGCTAGCAACCTCAAGTGACGTATATTCGGTGACCAAGAGTTGTTAGTACATTGTCCAGGTCCAAGTAATTATCTAAATTTTCTCATCCAAGCAGAAAACTTAAAAGGAAATATCACCATTCCTTTCTCAAATCTCAAACAAAGGGGGGTCCTTCAAAAGTGCAGCGGTTTCTTGCTCAAATTTGGAAAATGGTATACGCACTTGAGCTTTTTTTACTAATCTTTCACGAAATGGGCTAGTCATTTCTAAATTGCTCACATGATTGAACTTATTCACTTTCAAAGCTTCAAAAAGCGCATTCATCGTTTGAACAATTAAATGAGCATTGCGCTCCTCAAGGTCGTGGGGTGTAATGGATCAAGACGTATAATGCAACCCTCATTTACAATCCTCCATATACTCGAGCTTATGACCTTTAATTATGACCTTTAAATACATTGATATTCTAATTTTTCAATAAGCATAATTTGAACCATCAAATAGAGGTGCCTTTCCTATTGAGATAGCCTCACTAACCATTTTTTTTCTTTCTTGCACGGTTAAGTCTAAATAAATGAGAGATCAAACTCTAATACCACTTGTAAGATTAAGAATAACCAACTAGAGGGGATGATAGAAAGTTATAAAACTTGTCACTCTAAATTTTACAAGTTTAATGACAATGAGCAAATCAAATATTCTAGCACAACTCAAGAGCTAAATGATTAAGTTTTCTAAGGCACCACAAGTAATGTCTCTACCAAATACAACTCTAACTACACAAGATAATCAATTAAATAGTTAGAAATGTAAATGCAGAGTAAAGACAAGAGATAACAACAATGGAGACACACGATGTTTTTCTCATAGTATCGAAGACATGCCAATCTTTACTAGTCTACATTGAGATAAGTCTAAGCAAATTGGACCGACTCCATGAATTAAGCCTAATGACCTCAAATCCACTAGAGTTGCTCTTCCTCCACTCTCGATATAGTTAGCACCACACTACTCATAAATGGCATCGCGCCTCTTCAAACATTCTTGAAGAGATCTGTCGATGTTTTAATATCGATCTTACGTATGATTTCTTATATTTGGGTGAAGCGCTCAAGGCTCCTGTATGGACATGCAGAACAAAGACACGAGAATTTTATCCAGGTTCGGGTCTTCTCCTAAGAGAATAATAACCCTAGATCTTGTGCTATTGTTGCTGAGGGAAAGCTTACAAGTATGAATAGTGCGAGGAATCACTACTGTTACAAAACTGATTGTTCTCTCACTGCTTCTATCTCTCGATGTCTCTCCCCATCTCTCAAGACTTGTCCGTTATATTGCCGGCGAAGCGGTGGCGGTTGCTTCTTGCCAGAAGATGTCTTCATACGTCGAGAGTTAACTGCTGGACGGCGGTTACTGTTAGAGAGATGTGGGCAGTAGTTCACCATAGGACGATTAAAGTCAGAGAGACGTGGGTAGGATTGTGTGCAGTTATGCATGTCTTAACTGCCTTGTCAAGTTACCCTACTATAGGAGTAGCTTAACTATAAATTGGAGAACAATCAGACTATCGTAATAGGACTCACGTCCAAGTAGTCATAGCAGAAGTTATGACTATGTGGTCGTAGCACATCTTATGAATAGGTAGTCATAGAAGAACTTATGACTAGGTAGTCTAACAGAACTTACAACTATGTGGTCGTGGCACATCTTACGACCAGGTGGTCGTAGAAGAACTTACGGAGTAGTCACAGCGAGACTTATGACTACTCTATGAAATTTCTTCCTTATCGTTAAAGGGTATATTTGGAGAATACAAAACATAATAAATAAGAGGATTATTATATCACCATCATCTGTGGGTGTTTTAATATCGATCTTACATATGATTTCTTTGATTTGGGGAAAAGTACTCAAAGCTCCTATATGGACATATATAATGAAGACATGAGAATTTTATCCAGGTTCAGGCCTTCTCCTGAGAGAATAATAACCCTACGTCTTGTGCTATTGTTGCTTAGAGAAAGGTTACAAGCGTGGGCGGTCGCGAGAATCACTCTCGTCTCACGGGCTGATTGTTCTCTCACCGCTTCTATCTCTCGATGTCTCTTCCATCTCTCAAGACTTGTCCTTTATATTACCGCAAAGCGGCAATGCTTGCTACCGTACCGAGACGTCTTCATACGTCGGGAGTTAACTGCTGGACGGTGGTTACTATCAGAGAGACATGGGCAGCAGTTCACCATAAGACGGTTATTGTCAGAGAGATGTGGGTAGGATCGTGTGCAGTTATGCACGTCTTAACTGCCTTGTCAGGTTACCCTACAGCATGAGTAGGTTAGCCGTAAATTAGAGAACAATCAGACCATCGTAATAGGACTCACTTCCAAGTAGTCGTAACAGAACTTATGACTATGTAGTCGTAGCACATCTTACGAATAGGTAGTTATAGATGAACTTACAACTAGTTAGTCGTAGCAGAACTTATGACTATATGGTCATGGCACATCTTACGACTAGGTGGTCATAGAAGAACTTACGGAGTAGTCGTAGCGAGACTCATAACTACTCTATGAAATTTCTCAGTTATCGTTAAGGGGTATATTTCAAGAATATGATGATGTAATAAATAAAAGGATTATTGTATCCTCGTCATCTAGCCCCCCAACTTTAAATAAAAATAACTTTGCTATGCAAGCATAGTCGTAGATGATCGAAAGCATTGTCTTTTCGATCCTTGAGCAGGAGTGCGCTTGGACAGAAAGGTAATTTCATTTAAGTTGAAAAGACAGACTTCAAAAGGATTCATAATTACCTCTCATAACTATGTCCGCTTGTTTGTTTCCCGAGGAAATCGCTCAACTTCTGAGGCGGATGGCTAGAGTTTCGATAAAAAGGCAACCCTTAGGCGATCTTTCAGCTTCACTTTTCTCAACCGCTTCCATTGTCCTTGCGCTTTCCGATTAACAAATTCCAATATTCCAGGCCTTCTGCAAGTGTGGCCTTCGTCTTCTCGCTCACCCCTTTCTTACGGCGGTGCTCGAGTTTTTCAGGATTGAGTTGGTGAACCTGGTTCCCAACTCAATTACTATGTTGAGCGTATTCATATATCTCTGCGAGGTGTATCTAGGGATCTCCTCGGATTTGGAGCTCTTCCAGTATTATCACGAGATGAGCCATCAAACCGGCATCGCTGGAAGCTGCAAATTGAAACTCCACATCAGAAAGTCAGAGACGTACATCCAGATGTTTACCCGGTCATTATGGTCAGGATGGAAGAAGAGATGGTTCTACTGGGAGACCACTAATGAAGACAGCATTTCCTTTGTGAGGAAGGCCACCGAGAAGAATACATCTTGGAATTCAGTCTCGAAGGACACCTCCAGGATAGCTCCTTATATCTTAGCTATCAAGGAGCTAAAAGATAAGGGGCTTACAGGATGGCATGTAGTGAAGGACTACACGACCCACTATATTAGCCCTCTAAAGAGGTGAGCTCATCCTATGTGGATGTCCTCTGGTGCAACTGATGTCACCAGAGACTATAAAAATGGTACATGTAACAATTCTTGTAGAATTAAATTCAGAGTATTGTATACTGACCTTTTGGTTTAAATGAAACAGATCTTGACTAGGAGGAGAATGACTCTTGAGTCAGAACGTTTATAGAAGGCTCCATCAATAGACGTGGAGGCTCCTCGTATCTTAGTGGATGTATCCACCGAAGAAAGGGAAGAACGCCTAAAGGTAATTGAAGTACTGATGTAACCCTTTAGTACCCTATAGTCATAGAAGAACTCACAACTAGACAGTTACAGAAGAACTTATGACTATGCAGTTGTAGGAAAACTTATGACTAAAAAGAAATGAGTTTCTCTGTTGCTCTACTAGAGTCATTCGAATTGCCCACACATCAAGGGAGTTCCTATACCCAAACCCCCGAGCATTTTACCAGCTGATTGACGACTCGAGTTTTTATCGCTTGCATTATCTGGCCATTCGCACGTTCCACTGCACCATTGTTTTGAAGGTGGGCCACTGAGGCATAGCAAACCTTGGTCCCGAGCTGATCGAAAACTCTTGAAATTTTAAGCTAAAGAATTGCTTACCGTTGTCTATAATTATACGACTTGGAACTCTAAACCGAATAATTACACTTCTCATCATAATTTTTTTGCACCTTCTTTTGTTATTCGAGTCATCGATTCGGCCTTTATCCAATTTATGAATGTATCAATAGTCACAAAAAGGAACTCAAAGCCCCCGGTGCTCACGAAAATGGTCCCAGCATGTCTAAAACCCATGTCACAAATGGCCATGAAAGAGGAATCATTTGTAGAGCCTGCGTTGATTGGTGTATTTGCCAGCTATGAAACTGGCATTATACATATTTCTTAACCAATTCTTTAGCATCATTGAGAGCTATTGGCTAGTAAAAACCTTATCGAAAGGCATTACCGACCAGCGTTCTGTAGGAAGCATACGCTCCACAGATACCTTCATGTATGTCATTGAGGACTTGCAACCCTTCTCTCTGTGATATACATCGCATGAGAACACCCTGAGTACTCCGCTTGTAGAGTACCCCTTCGACCAAGGTTACATCTTGGCTTTACGGAACAAACGATATGCTTCCATATCATCCTCGGGTACGAAACTTTTTGAAGATACTCGTAGATGGCTAACATCCAGGTATCTTCGTACTCAATAGATGCCATCTCATTAGGAGTTGTCTCTAGTCCTTCGACCAAAGGTGGCTTCCAGAGTTACTCTAAGAAAACTCCTGATGGTACTGGCGATCGGGAAGGAGCTATTCGAGCTAACTGGTCTGCGAGAAAGTTATCTTTTCAAGAGATATACTGTAAATCAAGACAAAAAATGCTTTTCTAGCTTGTAAACTTTTGCCAAATATTGAGACATGGTTGAACTCAAGTATTGATACTCTTTGCTGGCCTGATTCACGACTAGTTGAGTCTCCTCGCACGAATAGTCGATGAATCCCGAGTGCTTTAGCAGCTCGTGAGCCAGCTAACAAACCTTCACACTTAGCCACATTGTTTGTAGTTAGAAATAGTAATTGAATGGCATACTTTAAGGTCTCTCCTGCAAGAGATTCCAGGACAACCCCAGCCCCCGAGCCACTTAACGTGAGTGACCCATCAAAGCACATCATCCGTATATGATGAGAATTGTATTATTTGGGATCCTAAACAGGTTCAGGATTTGTCCATTCAACGACAAAGTCTGTCAAGATCTAGGATTTAATGGTTGTTCGAGACACAAAATGGAGGTTGAACTCTCCATGTTTCACCGACCATTTTGCCATGTGTCCCGTTGTTTCCCTACCTTGGAGGAGCCGTCGGTGATACATACAATACAAACGGTTTATAACAAGAAACGTTTATGAAAAATATTATCACAGACGGTTCTATTCTATATATAGAACCGTCTGTGATGTGTGAGTATCATAGACGGTTCCATATATAGAGCCATCTGTGATGTTCTTTACAGACGATTTATACTACAAAGCCGTCTGTGATAGTTCATTCTGTATGTAAAATTTTTTTCTATTTTTTAATTAGTCTCAGGAAATATTAGTTATGCCATTTGAAAACAAGCAAATACGATAGCAAATATAGTAGAGAATATTCTATTTATATTACAATCCATTATTACAATATCACAAGATTACAATCCATCATTACAATATCACAATAATACAATCCACTATTACAATATCATAAGCTATACCTCTCGTCCTTGATGCAGCTAGGAGAAGCCCTAAACAAGCTATACAATATCACAAGCAATACAATCCTTCTTGGTGGCCGCCTCACTGTAAGTAGAAGAAACAATGAAGGGAGGAAGCTCTAAGCACCACAAAGTAGCAACACAAAGTTACAGAATCAAACACTAAAAGAAACAATGGAGAGAGCCCTAACCAAAAAGAGCTCGATTGAGGAGACATTAAGGAGCCTGGAGAGATTTTGAGCTCATAAAGGGTAGGAGATGGGTTCATGTGAGTATTTATAGGGGAGAGAGAGGTGGGACGATCTGTGGGGTGTGGGTTGGTCGATTTTTATTAGTTAGAATTGAGTTGGGGAGGATTGACTACCCAATGATCGGGAATTTATCACAGACGGTTCTTGATAAAAACCGTCTGTAAAAGCATCATAGACAGCTCATATTAAGAACCGTCTGTGATATTGGCTATATATATACTGACATAATATAAACAACTAGTATCAAAATATGAAATAATAAAGTTCTGTATGACTTATATATACTCATTTGAAAGGTTTCGACAAGATCTACAACTTTGAAGTTGAGACAAACCCCAAATTTTAAAGGGAAGATCAAAAAATTTGGCAAAAACATAAATAAAAACTTTCAATGCAAATTTGAGGCTAAAGATGGCCGATTTTGGGGGTCTTCGAGGGCGACTAGTGCAAGCAGGTTATTTTTTATCGTGCTCGTCGTTAGCTTTCTAACGAGTATAAAAACGTCAAAAACGGACACCGTATGCAAAAGTTATGCCCGTTTTACTAAAAGTGTGTTAAAATGGAATCCTACTCGAACTCAGACGGGAAATTATAAAAATTTTATGGGTGTGTAAGGCGGGAAACATATCACAGACGGTTCTTAATTAAGAACCGTCTGTGATATTACGAAATATCATAGACGATTCTTATCAAGAACCTTCTGTGATAGCATTCAATACAAACGGTTTTTATAAATCGTCTGTGATGAGACGTCTAATATAAACGCTTTTGTAGTAGTGAAGGTATCATTAGCCTCCTTCAACCACTCGAAACCTTCACGTTTCTAGAGAAGTTTAAAGAAAGGAAGCCCTTTCTTACCTAGGCATGCGATGAAATGACTTAGAGCCGCCATGTAACCAGTGAGTTTTTGAATTTCCTTCTTCGTTGTCGGAGGGCGCATCTGTTCGATGACCTTGATTTTTTTCAGAATTTTCTTCAATACCTCTCGCCAAAACGAGGAATCCAAGCAACTTTCCTGAAGAAACTATGAAGACATATTTCTCAGGATTAAATTTCAAGCGATGTCTTCTTAGGTTATCTAAAGTCTCTTGTAGGTCTAAAATATGATTAAGTCATTTGACGCTCTTGACAACTATATCATCAACACAGGCCTCTAGATTATGACCCATTTGATGTGTAAAAGTCAGTTGCATTAAAACTAAAAAGTTGAACCAACATTTTTCAGATTGAATGGCATTTTGACATAACAAAATATTCCAAATGATGTGATAAATGAGGTCTTCTCTTTATCTTCTAGTGACATACTAATTATCCTGCGAGTAGAAAACTTAACATTTCAGAACCAGTAGTAGAGTCCACCAACTGATCATGCGAGGAAGAGGAAAATTATCCTTTGGACAAGCTTTATTTAAATCAATATAGTCTAGACACATATGCCACTTACTATTAGACTTTCTTACCATTACAAGGTTAGCCAACCACTCAGAGTGATCGACTTCTCCTATGAAGCCTGCTTTTAATAGCTTGTTCAATTCTGATTTAATATCATCTCACCAATTTGGTGCAAATCTCCATAATTTTTGCCTTACGGGCTTCTTATCAGGGCGTAGGCTAGCCTGTGCTCGATCACCTCCCTAGGGACTCCCAGCATGTCGGATGGCTATCACGTGAACACATCTGTGTTTGCCTGGAGGAAGGTGACAAGAGTGTCTTCCTATGCAGGGTCAAAAGTAACTCCGATACGGCTTCAACGTAGCTTGAGACTTCGAGTACTTGCTCGAAGGTTGCGTCGTAAAACCTTCTCGAGTTGGTGGTTGACCGACCATCTCGAGAGACATGCGATCACATGTTAGTGACATTTTCTTATCACATCGGACTATGATAGCTCCCTTAGGACCTGACAACTTGAGATATTAATAGGCATAATGAACAGCTATTAGAAAATGTGCAAGAGTTGGCCGATCGAGTATAGCATTATAAGCTGTACTGAAATCAACCACATCAAAGGAGATTTTCTCTGTCTTGAAGTTGTTTGGAGTACTGAACGTTACAGGCAAAGAGACTTGTCCAATAGGTTTAGCTGAAGACCCTGGCATGATTCCATGAAAAGAATACTACACCGGCTTTATTTGGTTTTGAGAAACCTGCATCTTGTCTAGCGTGCTAATGAATAAGATATAAAGAACTATCACCATCAATCAATACATGATTAACTCAACAATTGTTGATGGTGGGTTCGACCAAAATCGAAAATTGACCGGGTCTAGTTAAAAGGACCAGACAATCACCCCTCTCGAAAGAGATGGTAATTTCTGGCTACTTTAGAAAGTTATTGACAAGGGAAGCATTAACACAGTTTACCTCTTGCTTGACAACCTTATACTGCTGCTTTGACTCGTACATGGACGAACCCCATAGATATGTTTAATTGTATACTTTGGGCTCGAAGGGCATATCGCCATCCTCGCTTGAGTGTTTCCAACCGCTGACTGTCCCACTTCCTCAAGTGTGGGAAGTGGTCCCTTATCAGAATAGTAATCCTCGAGATTTCTTTAGAAAAACTCGGCAATTGCAGAGGTCATGGCCTTCCTTCTTGTGAAGTTGGCACCACCTAGGCTTGTTGTCTCTCTGGGTGGATGCCTTGCCCTTGCCTCGTTGAGGTATTGCTTAGGGTTATGAGGCTTCTCATCACCTACGATCAAGACTTCCTTTGAGGAATCAACCTGGGACTTCTGACTTTTAGCCTTATTCTTGGACCTCTTGGATTTCTCCTTCTTCTTATCACCTTCTCTTTCCCTTTTATTGCCCCGATCGGCTTGATCAAGTGTTTTCGTCCATTCGACTACTTCAGAGGCAGTTGTGTAACGATCGGCCATCTTGAAGAGTTCGGCAATGGAAGTCGGGGGATGCAAGGCGATGTCTTCAGTGATTCTTTTATTTTGGACTCCCTACTTGAATGCACTAATGACAGAGGCATCAAAGACTTCTAGAATCGAGTTACGAACTCAGCTAAAGCGCTGATTTAATCGCCACGAGGTCTTGCCGCTGTTCTATCGCATCTGATGTAAGTCATTCTCTTTCTAGGGCAGTTGTACGTTCCTTGGAAATTGGCTAGTAACAAATCGCAGAGATGCCACCAGAAATGGATCGACTCGAATGGTTGATTAAGCAACCAAGACCGAGCAGACCCCTTGAGCACTGTTGGGAGGTAATTTGCTATAACGTGCTCATTACCTCCTACCGTTTGTACAATAGTCGTGTAAATCTGAAGGAGCTTGATGGGATTTTGAGTCCCATTGAACCTCTCCATGTTCACTAGATAGAAATGAGGCGGCTAGCGTACTGCTCAAAGTTCGGGTATAAATGCCCGACCCCGGTAACCACTTCTTGATGCCTCCTTTATAGGAAAGGGTAATTCGGGTCAGCGGGGGACCGTAGTCGATGATGCCCGATGGTAGATCGACCTAACTGATAGTAGGCATGATCCATACGAGGGTAATACTCCTTGTATTCCATCTGCCGCTGCAGATTCCTTGGCTAAAGAGGCGATCGACCACCCGCTTGATTAGTCAGTTGATCCGGAGTCACTCGAGGAACCCTTCTTCGGCTAGATCTATGACCAAGTGACCGCTGTGAAGTGTCATCACGTCGAACCTGCGTAGAGATTTCTATGAGTGACTGGAAGCGGTCGTGTACATCCGACTCTTGGAATTGTGCCGATGAGGCTACTCGAGCCTATCCATTATCCTGCGAAGTCTTCGTGCAATCCTCTCGGTGAAGTGGTCGTAACCGGGAGCCCGAGCAAATTCTGGAGTCAGATTCTCGAGAAGGTCATTGATGCGTTGGAGCTCTCTTGCCTCTTCGAACTGATACTCGACGCGCCCGGGTAAAGCCCTCTGAGCGGCCAGCCGTCTCCTCCGAGCGGTGTCGGGATCTTCAATTTCTGAGACAGGTTGCAACCGCCTCAGAGGAGAATAATTATTTCTAAGATTTCTCCCACACTCATTAGAGAATTGTTCCTGTTCACCGTCGGACATCTCCACACCATCCTCAAAAGAGGAGGCAAAGTGTCGTGAGAGCCTCCACCAGGAGTGTGATCAGGATATGAAGGGAGGGCCATGACTACCTATCTAGAACCTCGACTTTCAGTAGAGGTCGACTCGTCTGAAGAAACCTCGAGCAACAGCGCATCACGATCAGGAGTGAATCCCGCTAAATAAGGGAATTCTGGGTTATAACAGTCTCCGATGGGAGGAGCTCTCTACGACTGGATGGACAGACCCTCCAGGTGCAAATACCCTGCTAATTCCAGCAGAGTGTCACCATCAGCAAGCAACGCCAATGTCCTTGACTATGTTCTCTAGGATTGGCTGATACTGGGTAAGTCATTGCTGTTGGTACACTTGGACTCCGTGGTGCGGAGTCGCGGTCACGTTGCAAGCCCTGCTTGCCATCAGATTGACTCTTGTTGCTTAGGAAAGATGAGTTCTTCCATAGGCGTACTGCTGTGAAGGTTTTGGATCCATTCTCAGCCTTTCCCATGGTGGGGTCTTTGTAATCATCTGACGGATTTCCAGTGACAGTCTCACCATCGGAAGCAAGAAGGACCTGCTCATAATTGTAGCAAGCCTCCATGTTGATATCTGCGTAGTCCGCTAAGTTGAACCAGCTCTCCTCATTCCATTCTCCCACCATAATGGCATCAGAGGGTAGAGAATTCGCCAATAAGGAGTTTACTGGAGCCTTGGAAGAAACGAATCCACATGGACGGCACCAACTGTCCATATTTTCATATCGATCTTTTGTATGATTTCTAGGACTTGGGAGAAAGTGCTCAAGGCTCCTGTATGGACATGCAGAACAAAGACACGAGAATTTTATCCAGGTTCAGATCTTCTCCTGAGAGAATAATAACCCTATGTCTTGTGCTATTGTTGCTGAGGGAAAGCTTACAAGCGTGGATAGTGCGAGGAATCACTATTGTCTATGGAACTGATTGTTCTCTCACTGCTTCTATCTCTCGATGTCTCTCCCCATCTCTCAAGACTTGTCCTTTATATTGCCGGTGAAGTAGCGACGGTTGCTTCTTGCCAGAAGACGTCTTCATACATCGGGAGTTAACTGCTGGACGATGGTTACTGTCAGAGAGACGTGAGTAGCAGTTCGTCGTAGGGCGGTTATTGTTAAAGAGACGTGGGTAGAATCATGTGCAGTTCTGCACGTCTTATCTGTCTTGTCAGGCTACCCTACTGCAGGAGTAGGTTAACCGTAAATTGGAAAACAATCAGACCACTGTCATAGGACTCACATCTAAGTAGTTGTAATAAAACTTACGACTACGTGGTCGTAGCACATCTTAAGAATAGGTAGCCGTAGAATTACTTACGACTAGGTAATCGTAGCAGAATTTATGACTATGTGGTCATAGCACATCTTACGACTAAGTGGTCGTAGAAGAACTTACGAAGTAGTCATAGCGAGAGTCATGACTACTATATGAAATTTCTCTCTTATCATTAAGGGGTATATTCGGATAATATGATGACGTAATAAATAAGAGGATTATTATATCCTCGTCAAGATCATCGCACAATTTTATCCCAAGTCATCTAGATGCCAGCAAACATCCAGAGTAACAAATCACAACCCTTGCTTGAGGAAGAATTAAGAGTCAAGAGGATCAACAAAGATGCAAATGCACTTTAATGTTATCAACTACCTCCAAAATCAAATATGAGCAATTTGAGTAGTACAGAGTGCACCAATAATTATAATGTATTCAATGAGTAAAAGAGTTGGTGTCATGGTGCTGGTAAGGGGGTATTTATAGCCCTCAACTAGAAATTCAACCATTTGGGGCAAAATTCCACAAAATTCTATAGGTGTGGTATTATCACCATGTATCGGCTGGTTCTACCATACCTACTGTTCAATGGCTTTTTTGTATGCAATTAATGCTTCTTAACTAGCCTTCAAACTTTAAGTGTGGTACTACCACCCTCAAAGGCCGGTACCACCGCACGACGATAACACCGCTAAGCATAATCGGTACTACCAATTTCTAGGGTCCCAAAAAGTGTCCAAAAACATGGCCTCTGGAAAAACATACCGCCAACTAAAGATCAATACTACAGCACTGTGGTAGTACTGGTTTTTAGGTGTGGTCATACTGTTGGCCGGTAGTACCGTCTAGTACTTGTGGTGCTACCGATTTTTCTGATAATAGTTTTTTAAAAAGGTTAAAGATGCGTGCATGACTCCTTGTTGATCAAGATGCACAAATTAAATTCTCAAGTTACTAGCCATGATCCCCCTTTGTAATACGGTGTCTAGCATACAAATTCAGTCTTTTCTTCAAACACTGAGATCGACAAAACTACGAAAGGGATTCTTAAGCTATATTTCACCTTTATCTTGAGCCATGTCAATCCCCTTTGCATGCCATTGTTGTGTTATCATCCATAATCCGAGACTAAATCTTGAAAATATCTTAGCACACTTGTTAGTTTCAAAACACAATATTGTCATTAATTACCAAAATCAATTTTTAGGCGCCTAGATGCTTTCAGGCAATCAGGTTGGCTATTTGGGAAAATTGGGAGATTTAATCATGAGATGATCTTGATACTCCGGTCATGGTTATATTATGTTGCATGTTGCATGTTTCTACTAACGTAGGTCAAGTTGTTAAGAACTTATGTCCGAAAATAATTTCTTAGTATTTGGATATGTAGAGAAGTTTACAGGTAACTATGATCAACGACGGACGACCAAAACTAGATCAGGTGGATCATGGTAAAGACAGGGAGTGCGGTTGAAGGAATGTTTGAGCAATGGATTAGATCACGTGGCTTCGTCGATTCAGGTGAGGCATGGTTCAATTGAAACTAAAGATGTGATAGACTTACCGATGGGAGGGAAGCCATTGATCAACCTACACGTGATGTGCATGGTGGCTTGCACTACAAGAAGACAGTCAAAAGAAGGTGACCGGGAGCTTCATCGGGAGCATTTCAAGAAAATGACTAAAATCAGACTTGATGCCCATATCAAAACTGTTTGCACTAGAAGGCGTAAGAGAAGTGGTTTATGAATAGATTAGGGTCGCGTGTTTGGGGTAGATCAAACACTCGGTGTGAGTGGGTTGATCTTTGAAAGTGTTTTAAAAAGCGTTTGTGTGTGAAAAACCTGGTATTAGGGGATTGACGAGTTTGACGGGTTTAGACCCGCCAAGGGTTCTAGTTTGCCTATATGAAGAAGGAAGAGGAGACCTAGGTGTGGTAAGGAAAGAAATAGAAAAGAATTCTAGGTTTAGGCTAGTTTCTCCTCTTCTTCATGGTGTGAGCAAGACTGGGGCTTGTGAAGTGCCCTTTGTAACCAACAAGCTATAATGATTCATGTCTCTTCACGCAATAGATCAAATTCTTGCAATCTTTGTGCTCGTGCCTCTATTTGCTTGTGTTCTTGATCTTGCTTGTGATGATTTGGTTCTTTTCGTACCCCTCTTGATCTTGTTGTGATCCATGATGTGCAAGAGGTGTTAATAGATCTTTGGAATCAATCTTTGCTCATCTAGATTACTCATATGGCAAGAGTCAAGATCTTGTTCATTCTTGCCTTTCTTAACCAAGATTTGTGATTTTATAATCATGGCCTTTTCAACCCAAACATGTGCTTGGATTATTTTGCTAGGACATGCGGGAGATGATTTGGAAGTTTTCATGACTTAGATCCTCACGAGTAAGAAGTAACTTGAGTTTTAGGGTTTGGTGTGTTTTATGTCATTGACCTATATTTTTCTTCAATGGGATGGAATCAAGTCCAAAAATATTGTGTTCCTTGATTTTATTTGGTTCCTAACATCCTTGCAAAGATCCATATAAATTTTGGTAGCATTTGGACAAGGTTTGATCAATATCCACTAATTTGGATTTTTGTCCCAAGAGGTTTGCACATGAAAACATCAGAACGGTCAAACCGGCCACATGATGGTTGTCTGACCGATCTGGCAGCCAATACCAAGATTATTACATATTTTGATTCCAAATCTCTATAAGCTTTGTGTAAGGGGTGTAATCTAAACTTGATGACTCTCATAGTCATTTAAGTGAAGATTTTGAATACTTGGGGAAAAGAAAAAGTTTCCATGATTATTCACCCCCTTTGATTGTAGGCATCAGTCCATGCTGTGCTGGTGTGTTTGTTGTAGGAATCAGATGATAAAAATTACTTACGCAAGATCCAACGGAAAATAATGACATACATAGATAGCACCCGAATCGGATGTATAAGTGCTAGTCGCTCCCATCTTTCCCTTGTGTTCCTAGGAAAACACACGGTAAATGTGGAATTTGCCTAATGTATGCTCCTGTGTGCTGACCGTTGTGAAGGTTCCCTGTGTGTTTTTGTGGTTTCCCAGTGTGTGCTTGGCACACTAGCATAATCTAGTAGTGTTTGCAAAATACCACTAAACTTTTCTGGCTTAGTAATATACCACTCAAAGAGGGAATTCTCTTTAAATCCCAAAACTGCCCCTCTCCTCTCTTCTTTTCCCCCTTTCCTCTTAACTTCAATCCTAGACCATTGCCACAGCCTCATATCCATAAATGTGTCACAATGTTCATCCAACTGCAACAAATGGTCAGGCTTGAAGTTGCCATCGCCATTGATCAAGTGCATCACCGATGCTACTACAACCGTACGTTTTACAGCCGCTACCCTGCAGTGTGTTGCTGTTGTGCCCGATTGCACACACATCCGCCGACGCAGCCCACCACATGCACCGCCGCTGCAAGCCAGCCTGTGCTTGTAGCCGTCATGGCTGATTGATCTCACTGCTGTCGGACGCGTGTGTTAGAGTTAATCTTGATGTTTGTTAGTAGGAAAGTCAAAAATGTAGTTTGTTGTGAATAAGCGGTCAAAGTGACATGATCATGGCATCATAATCGAAGCAGTAGTGTACTCGTAAGTACTATAGCAGTTTTGAACATTGTAGTAGTCTTAAGTTATCAGAATATCTTGTAGTACTCAGAGCGATTGAAGTAATATAGCAGAGATACGATCGGAAGTCGTAGAAGGAGTGGAGGTCGTAGGAGCGAGTAGTCTTCAGTTAGCGCAGTATGCGTAGGTCGTGGAAGGTGAGGCCGGTAAATGCGGATCACAGGTAGTCAGTTGTTAGAGTCCGAGTCGTATGGCTGTAGTGGGTGAGTGGCCTGTATGTGCAACTCGGTTATATCTATTTAAATCATGCAATCTGTTGAGAAAGTAGAGTAGTCGTAAACAAAGAGATAAAAGAAAAGTGACGTAAGTTGAGTTTACGTTGATAAAATTTCTCTCCGTATCTCTATATTTGTTCTCGCTTGCATGCATAGGTTGCGTTTACATGTTGTGTGTGTTTGAGCCTAAGGGGCATATCCAACAGCGTGTCCGTGCTCATCCCCCTCGGTGGGCTCTTCCTGGCTTGCTCCCTACTGTTTTCCAAAAATAAAAAGGGGAGATGTTCAAAGGGTGAAGCTAAAGGAAACTAACAGAAAAAAGATTAGGGCATGCATGCATGCACACAGCCGGAAAGAACTACTACTCTAGACGTGTCTGAGAGCGTAGAGCTAGCTAACTGTGGCTGCCCCATTGTGCATGCCATTCTCACCGACTCGTTTACCTCTCTCTCTCAGTATGTTTTTTTTGTCAAAGTAGTAACTATTGAAAATCTCAACTATTTTTATCTGATTTATGCATGTACGAACTACATTAACTAATTTTTAAACAGTGTATTTTTCCAAAACGGGGCCAACAGAAAAATTGTAGTAAAAGTGTATTGAGTTTAACTGTATCAGTTAAAATCGCATGTGACTATTTTTCTGTCTATACTACCTCTCGCAACAGTAGAAATCAAATATTTAAGTCATAAGCCATAAGCTATAAGCCTAAAAAACCCACCCATTATCTAAAATAGGTATTACATGCTAAATAATAGAAAAAAAGCTTTATTAAGTTGATTGTTAAACATACAACTCCAAATATAACATGTAGAAAATATGTTTTATATATGGGCCTGTTTAAAAGTGTTGCGTCTTTTGCCTGATTGCGAAAGAGATTAAGAGTGTAAAGACATTTATGTTGAGAAATCACTTCACTCAAAGTTGCTCTTATAGTGACCCCTATAAGCAGTTTTTACAAACTATTTAAAGAAGTCACTCCGTTTAACTTTGCAATTCTAAAAGCAAAAACCACAAGCTGTTTGGAAGAAAACCTATAACTAGCCGCTTACGGGTTGATTGACTAGTATATAAAGTAGTATATAAAGTATTGACACATCATATTATACTTTAGGGGGCGCTCGTTTTAGCGATGACTTCTGGCTTTTGGCTGAAATTTCATCAGAAATGGCTTTTTTATCAGAATCGATTTGGCTTTTGGGTATAATTAATTTTAAAAAATGTAAAAATAGAAAAAACATGTTAACCCATTAGGGACAATACAAAGGAACACGGGAAAAAAAGAAAATACAAAAAAGCCTAAAATATCTAAAAAATTCAGAAAAAGATAAAATACTGAATAGTGAAAAAAAAAATAAAAGCTAGAAGCTGAAGTCAAAAAAAAGTCAAAACAAGCGGGACCAAATATACCCTCGATTGGCCGACACGGCTTACATAATATATTTTAACTAGTATTAGCACATCACATGCACGGTACACGCACTAGCAGACTCGTTGACCATGCAATATATGCATATGCTCGATTCGTCTCTACTTACACAGCACGCAGCCCGGCCGGACGCACTCGCTTATTTTTATTTTTATTTTTGACAAAGCAGCAGGAGAGAGGCACTCGCTTATTGACATGGAGTCACAGTAATTTGATCGGAGGTACTCCAGGGTTCAGCCGCTCACGCAACTGGCGGCGCAGTCGCGGTTGCAGGAGTCGGCGCACTGCCGGCCGGCGCCGGACTGGCAGTCCTGGCATTGTCGAGGTGAGTGGTTGCAGGGGACGCGGCACGCATCGGCGACGCGGCTGTTGCAGTCGCTGCTGCATGTACCGCAGGTGGCGCCGGAGCTGTTGTGGCAGGAGGCCATGCACTGCCGGAAGGCCGTGGACTTGCAGTCCTGGCACCCCGACGGGGCGTCGCAGTAACTGCTGCATTCCGTCGCGACGGTGGCACTGCAGTTCGAATTACATCGCGAGGCACAGTCACTGCATGATATCGGCGCCGGCGGCTGGCCCAAGGAAGACAGGACCAGCACGGCGAAAACGGCGACAACAGCGGCCGCCTCAAGAGCAGCGGGACCGGAAGCCATTGTACATATATGTTCTGGATACAGCAAGCTAGCTAGCTAGAGAGGAAGATATACGGAGCAATAGAAGAAGACAAGAGATAAGATGCGATCGAGATGCGCTAGCTGCTCAACTGTTACCCATACGATGGAGCGGGTGGTACTATTTATAGGCACCAAACGCATGGAATATATATAAGGGAGACCTATCTAGCAATCGCTATAATTATACATATGGTGTACAAATGTAAACTGCACTATGGACCAGCAAACAAGGAGGAGAAAACTGAATTACTTGAATGAATGGCTTGACAACCTTGTTCTGGAAGACAATGAATTGTGGCTTTTAGTTGGAGACTTCAACTTAGTATGAATAACTGAATGCAGGAATTACGGTACTCCCAAGTCCCAATTTCACTGATCTGTACTTGTTTTACGAATTTTTCAAAGGTTTGGGCCTTTGGGGTTAGTGGAGCTACTAGTCAAGGGGTAGAATATTCACATAGAGCAACATGCATGAGAATCTGCTTGAGCAAATTGCTTTTGAGTCCCATGCGACTTTGACATGCGTTAGTCAAAACATGAAGCTGTCTCCTATTTGTTTTACCGGGTATATAGACTCTGCTCAGGTCAGATGACGTATCCAGTATCTCAACTCAGAAATGATTCAAGAATTAACTCATGGTACAAAGAAATTTCAAGAAATAACTCAGAAATGATTCTCGAACAATAAATCCCCAGAAATCTGACGTTCAATAATTTCTTTGTACCGTTTTATCAGATATCTCCGAGGAGATATGGTCAATACTTTCTTCCCCACCTTCTCCTGTACATGATTGTTCAATGAACAAGCAGAAAGAAATACTAAAATTATAGTATTACAGTGATTTCTATACGTGCTCCTGCTGATATTTGTGTTTGTCGTGAGGCTCAAATGATTCAGCAAACAACGGGACCTGATGGTTCCATCATGAATGCGAAGGTATCCGATTGGTGCCACATTTTGCCACACTTGAGTTACGTACGTTTGACTTTCCCTGTCAACTGTTTGGTTCGCTGCCACAACTATGACATGCCACTGTTTCCTAGCATCCTGCCTGCTTGTCATAAACATATCGCTTTGCTAAATTTTTCCAAACAGGCGGCTATCAAATTGAGAGCCACAAAAAGGGTGGCTTGCCACACCTAAGCTGCAAGAAATTTGGGGCAAATGTTGTTATCCATCCAAACAGCCCCTACATCCGCTGAACAGATTTGCTTCAGGAAGGTTAGCATATGTTTCAGAATACAGAATGTGGTAATAAGTCTTGTTCTGATGGCTAGTTGCATCTTTGCAGTGCAGGACGCTGAGTTATTTTGACAAACGTGTAGCTCTCCACTTCACTTGTTCTTTATGCTGTTCAAGAAGAATACATAATTACCGCAACATCCTTACGACAAGTGTTTCCTCTGTGAGTAAAACCACTGCAACATCAAATTTTAGTTCAGATTTAAGGGCTACACATGATCACAAAATTGGGTATAGTGGGTGTGCAAATCTGTTTCTGAGGTGCCAAACTTGGCACAAGATGTAGGTAGTAGGCTGAACTGCTGAAGCACAGTGCCAAACTCCTCTGACTTTGCATGCTTATAACGTACGCACCATATTTTTTTCCTCTTCAATATTTCCATTCTGCGATTGGATGATTGTTTTTGTAGAGCGCAATTGGATAATTATTGACCAAGCAAGAATATTAAACACGACCTCGTCGACTGATATTTCGAGCAAGGTTGTAAAATTGTCCGCCATTACGTACCTCTTATTCGAAGATCAGGAATGGACCAGAGTTGCTGCAACTCCGTGCTTACTGTTGCCCTCGCACCCCTCGCACTCCTGCAGACATACACACTACAAATGATGTTAAGAACTCAAGCAGACCAAGGCACAGAAATAAGAATACTAACTATAACTAATTTATGGCTGGTACTCCCTACTAACAAGCTTAGTATGATCTCGTCAAGCACTATTAAGGATCTGACCAAATTCCACAGGTTGGAGCTCAAAGATATCAAAATTCAGTGAAATGCATTGACAGATGCAAAATTTCTTGTGCCTCTGAAACTTAGAAGCATAACTAAAGCTTATCTTTGTTGGCTTAAAGCCTTAAACTGCTTTAGTGGAAGATTCACAAAGCCAAACACATGTGAGCGGGAAATGAAGCATGTACGATGTTACCAAATTACATTCTGATCTTTTACCTTTTCCAATTAAAACAACTCAGTTCAGATGCACATATTAAGGTTGATAATGTATTGGAGTAGATTGAGGATTTTAGAAGTATAAATAGAGATGGATAGCAGCTGTTTTTGTACGGCTTTTGATCTAATAGAAAAAGGGCACGGCTTTTATTTGGCCGGGCTTTTGGAAAAAGAAGATTGCATGCTGTGCCGTGCGCTGTGATTTTCACGAACGAGAGGAAGAGAGCGACTAGTTTACAGGGAGGTCGGCAGCTCGTTCCGAGCGGAAAAAGAAGCAGAGTGCGTTCCAGGGAGAAATAGAAGAAGCAGGAGCGGCGGGATTTTTCGGTGAAGAAAAGGAGCGTCGCCGTTGTGCTTTCTCGAAAAAAAGGAGCGGCTCGGTGGTTCTTGTTGCAGCGGCTGGTTGTTTTCTGCGGCGGCCAGTTTCGATCAAAAAGGGGCAGCAGGCCGTGCGAGCGTCGGAAGTCAAGAAGAGCAGGCGCTGGCGTTTTTGCTGAGAGGAAGGAGGCAGCGATTTTTGGGGATCGGCTGTGAGGTTACGACAAGAAAAAGAAAAGAAGAGCCTGCGACAAGCGATCAAGGAAAAAAGCAACGGGACAGCTGGTTCTCAGGCAACAAGAAAAATGTGATTGCTGTTTGAATTATTCTTACGTGAATGCATGCATGCTCAGTAGTGCTAATTAAGTTTAGTCATTAGATTGCATGGTTGGCTTATGATGTTTTGATATTTTGTGAGCAAGAATAGTATACTTGGATGAATGTATACTGTGAAGTTATGCTACGCCTAATTATTTTCAAGTTGATTAATTAGTTTTTTTTGCTTAATTGCATGGTTAGAACTTAATCAATTCTCGTTACTTCTGCACTAGCGAGCTTGTTTTTTTATATCTCGAGTTCTAGACCTCCGTTTGACGTGATTTCAGTTAGGTTAATTCAATAACTTTGTCTAGTTTATTTTGACAAAGTTTGAGGTCAATCAGAGTTATGGTCCTTTATCAAGATTAATTTTAGTGAGGCTACAGTGTTCTACCTAGAACTTTAAAGCAAGGTTTAAATATGTTTTGTGTTTAGCGGGGAAGTCTTAAAATTTATTTTTAGCTTCCGCAATCATTCACCCTCCCTCTGATTGCCTATCTTAGTATGAGTCGATCTTACAAGTGGTATCAGAGCTAGTTTATTTTTTTCTAATTGATCTTAACCGGTGATTAGAAAACATGTCGACGGATAGGTATTCCACAAAACTTTGTGTTTTCGATAGTGTTGATTTTCAGTATTGGAAAGCGAAGATGGAGGCATATATTCAAGCTCAAGGCTTTGCAATATAGGAGAAGGTCTACAAACCTTATCAAGTGCCCGAAAATGATGCTGTGACAGCGGCGAACATAGCACAAGTGGACGCAAATAGCAGGACGAGGACCCTGATAATTCAAGAACTAGGATGGAGTGATTTTGATCGTGTTGCACATCATAAATCCGCATATGAGGTATGGAAAGCATTATGTGATTATCATGAGGGTTCATCTACTATTAAAGAGGTACGTCAAGATATGTACAAAAAGAATTACATGCATTTTGAGATGAAACCTGGTGAAGTATTAGATGATTTCTTTGCTCGCTTTAATAAAATTCTTAGTAACCTACGTGCTGTTAATGTTACTTATACTGATGCTGAAAATGCACGTCAATTACTTGGAGCATTAGATATGTCTATATAGGAGATGAATGTTACATCTATTAGAGAATCTACTGTCATGAGTACACTTATATTAGATGTGCTTTATTTTAAATTGAAAACTCATGAATTAGATGTTTTTGCTAGAAAAAATAATGGTAATAAATCAATTGCTTTAGCTTCACAATCTAACAAATCTAATGGTACCGCATCTGTTGAATTGCGACGCCACCAAGCTATTGGGGGTGTGGTACCGCAACAAGAGACACTTGGCGTCTCTCACTTCTACTGTCATCAAGGAAGAGGCCAAAGCACAAATCTGTGCACGAGGGGGCCAATTCGGTAATAAAAAATGTGCCAGAGGACCATATATGCTGAAGCTTCCCCGATAGCTATCAGCATTTGCCATTTGCATCCTAGACTATGGTGCATTCTATTATCTCTGTTGAAAAAAAGTGACTTATATCCTAATCCTATTAAGATTTTGATGGCGTGCTACAAGAATTCATATACTAATCCTACTAGGAATAGAATTCCTACTTAAGTATTTAAGGTGACTAGTAGGAGACCACATAAAGCCATAAAGGGATGACCATAGGAAGTCAAGACAAAGCCAAAGCAAGCCAAGCAAGAGAAATTCATCCAAAGCAACTGAGAACTTAGAAGCGATTGGCTAGAGGTGCAAAAGAGGATTAGAGGCCAGGCTATTTGTTAGTATTAGAATCTCTGTAGGGCAAGGGACTAGGGTATCCAAAAAAGTTCAGGAAAGTTCTGAGAAAAGCGGTAATTCATTGTACTTTTTTAGATTGTGCTTAAAGAATTCGTAGTCGGCGTCGTCAAATATTTTTCTCTCATGATTTCATCATCGTTATTTTGATTCTTTGTTCTCTAAGAGCGATGGTGTAATGAGGTCGATCTGAGGTGATGGTGTGACCGCAAAGGTGGCAGCGATGGTGGTTCGATTTGATGTAGCTCGATGATTACGGAGGTCACGGTAAGCGGTGGTGGTGATTGGCACAGCACACACGAATGCGACTACAGAGGTGGCGGCAATTGGGCACGGAGAGGAGGAGGTCAGCGAGCGGCGTAGCTTTGGTGGCAACGATGACGATTGGCGACTCACAGGTGTGGAGAGTTAGTGGCAGCCTACGGAGGTAGGGTGATGATGATGATAGGATGATCGAGGATCAACACGACCACAAAGGTGAGCGGCGATCGGTTGGGATGACAGTGGTGAGAGGGCCGACGACGATTCGCAAGGGTGAGATGACATCGGTGCAGTGCTCCATTGGTGACTAAGGACGGTAGGTTGACTCTCGGAGGCAAGGTGGCGGCTCCATGGGGGCGATGGCTACAGAGGCAATGGCCAGGGGAAAAAAATAGTTAGATGAGATAAATAAACACAGCAAAATAGAGCTAGATCAGAGGAATGTACTAGGAAGCCTAAGCAGATATCGTTATCATGCTGATATCATGTTTGTATATTATAGCCGCGTTGTCAATGATCAAGCATAACCACCCAAACAAGAAGAAGAATAAGGGGGTGATCGGAATAGTGATGGCTTTTGGCTTTTCTTGAAAAACACTATAATCGGTGAAAAACATCAGAGTGAGTTGGTTTATTGAGTATAATTAAATATAAAAATATAAAAACCAAAAATAAAAACGGAAAAAGGTATAAGTAATTTTAAAAAACAAAAAAATAAATTTTATCAGAAAGTCTCGTAGCTATAGTACCTGCTACAGTAAAATAAACGCCCATCGCCGCGGTGACCGAAGCTCAACTGAGCGCGGCCTAAGATGTAGCCCAAAGCCACCTTTCAACTTTGTTGGTTGGTGGTATTTCTTTACATACAAAATTAGCCTTTCTACTCCTATACTTAAGGGAAATGAAACAACTCAAAACCCCATCAGCTGCTTTATTTTGTTTTCCTCTTCCTCTGACTTCCAGTGGCCCTCGTCTCCTCTCTTCCTTCTTGCTTCTCTCTCCTTCTGTCTCCCCCTAATTGCTTTCTCCTGACGCCAACCCAACTGGCAGGCCGTGCACTCGGCCATGCGTTGGCACTGGAGCCATGTCGAGCCATGCACCAGCACGCCGTCAGCACCTGCCCCATCTTGTGGCCCACCACCCCTCCTGGCAGGCGCCAGCGCCATGCTATGCCCCTGTCAATGCCATCACCTCACCACACGTCACACCACATAGCCCTGCACACCCTCCACTGGTGCCATACTGTCAACCATGCCCTACTCCCAAGTCACCAGCCATAGCACCCGCATGGCTACAAGTAGCGCAGTAACCCAAATTTTGGACGCATATAGCATGTTTATTTTCTGAAATTCCAGAAATAGCCCCAAGATCAGCAGAATTCCAAAACTAGCCTCCTTCCCGACCGCGGAACAACGGGAGATTGACACGTGGGCGGTGGTGCGCCCGGGGGCCGCACCACCGACTGTAGCATGAACTGGTGGTGCGCCCCGGCCGCACCACCCACTGTTCACGCGCGGTGGTGCGGCCCCCGGGCGCACCACCCACTGTTCCCCGCTCCGATAATTGGCGTCTCTCGCCCCGCGCGTCTGCATGCTCCGATAATTGGTCTCTCGCCCGCGCAAAAGAAAAGATTCCATGCATGCATGCAACATGCGGAACAGTGGTGAACTATTTACAACATCTTTATGTCTTGTCTTTCACTGCTTTATGTCACTGTGCACTCTTTACGTCGCGTCGCTGTCTCGCTTTATATCACGAGGGGAGAGGAGGTGCATGCGATAAATTCATCGCTCTCAGTTCTCCGTTGCGCTCTGTTGTTCATTTCGTCTAGTGCTGCGTCTGAGAGAGTGAGCTGCGTCTGAGAGAGTGAGAAGGAGTGAAAAAACTCAGTTAATTTCATGTGCAATTAGGAGTTTGTGCAATTAAGAAAGTTATAGATCGTCTCGCGGGCTTGAAGAGGAGGTAATTTTTTTTATCCCACTGTAATTAAAATTTTTTCCGTGTGATTATTAAGTAATTAGGCAAACTCTCAGTTTGTTCGTTTGCAATTAGGAGTTTTTGCAGTTGCGAAAGGTGTAAATCGTCTCGTGGGTTTTAAGAAGAGGTAATTTTTTTGTCCAAATGTAACTAAAATTTTTTCCATGTGATTATTACGTAATTAGGCAAACTGACAGTTTTTTTGTTTCAATTAGGAGTTTTTGTAGTTGCGAAAGTTGTAAATCGTCTCGTGGACTTCTAGAAGAGGTAAATTATTTTTCCCCGTGTAACTATAATTTTTTTGGACATGTCATTTTAGTTTTAGCAATGTGTTTAGTATGTAGTTAGTGAATGATGTCTTCTTAGTGTAGAAATATAGTATTAGCCTTGTGTAGTTGGTCTGTGCCCATAGTTAACTTAGAAGAGTAAGTGTTATTATTATCATTAATTAGTTAGTAGTCACTATGACTTAAATTTAGCTAAATGACTTTGCATGCAGACCAAGTAGTTTTATTTGGTATGTAGATTGTTATGCAATATTTAGATTGTTATTTTGTACATATGACTTAAAAGTCAGAAAACTAAAAATGTGAAACATTATTAGCTGAAAATACACAGACTATTAGATGAAAAATTTTACCAGAAATTTTAGTAATTCCAAACATTAGTACAAAATTTTTTTTTATGTTACAGGATAAATAATATGCAATGTGTACTATGTTAATTTTGACATGTCCCATGAAAGTCTGAAAATTTATTTCAAGTATATATGTTGAAAGGTATGCATATCATTATGATAGGTTATTGATGGATTTATATTGTAAAACTGATATTAATAATCACGGTGCCCTGAAAACATGGTAGCCCTGTTGGAAGGGTTCACATAAACTTTTATAATTTTTTGAAATTATTTGTTATATGTAACAACTTATATCATGTTCATATCGGATAAATTTGTACAAAAATTACAAAATTATGTACGTTGTATCGGAGTACTGCACTTAAATTTTTAAAATTTTTGTAGATTGTGTACTATATTTAAAACTCCAAACAAACATTACACATAAAATATGCAGTGTTTTTTTGTTAAATTCTTTGTTATGAAGTTATTTTGTACATATATGTTACATAGAGAATTAGTATTGCAGCGTAGAGAATTTTGTAGGCTTTTTGTTTTGTTAAATTTCGTTGTGTTCTAAGGTATTTTGTACGGAATAATCATAGGTATCCATGGCTAACATTCAAGACTTACTCGTGTTCTTTGGGAGTGGGCTCGTACGCGATGGGCCGTGCGGGGCGGACGTGTCAAATTGTGATCGGACTGTGATCCATGCACCCAGTTTGAATACCATGACCCTGCATGATCTTCGGAGGTGTGTCCGTTATGCGTTCGATCGGGAGACCGGTCGGAAGAAGTTGCGGATCGAGGCGTTGTATGCTACTCCGGGAGATGGGGCTGGAGAGATTGTGTGGCAACTTATAAAGGTGACCAGTGATGTTGCATAGGCCCGGTACATGGAGGTCGTATGCAACCCTGCCGCATCGATATACGGCAGGCCAATGGTGTACATTCACTTCGTGGACAGGACGGAGTCATCCGTCGTTGGTGGTTCTAGTGGTTGTGGTGATGGTGGCGGAGATGAAGCGCCGATGCTCACTGGCGCTCATGAAGATGCTGATGCGGAAGAAGATGTCGGCGAGCAAGTGGGAGATGGAGGCCTGCAGAGGCGTGTGGAGGATTTCCAGGCGACCGAAGGTGTTGGGAGGTGGTGGGCCGCCCGTCTTGATTGTCACGAGTACCTCGCGGGCCATTTGGAAGAAGTTGAAAGTTAGGAGGACGAGGAGGATATGGAAACAGCCAGTTCTGGAGTGGAGGAAGATGACGAGGCTTCTATGGGAGGTGTTGTGACCACGGACGTTTCGTATGTGTCCTCCAGACTAGACGACATCGCAGCGGCAAGCCTATTCCTACCACAGGCAGAGGGTGCGGAGTGGGGGTTCAATAAGGGCGCACTCATTTTAGGGGAGTGCTTTCGCGACAAGAGTGCCGCCCAGCAGGCTATTGCTAGACATGCTGTCGGCATTAGCCGGACCTATCGGGTGCATAGGTCCAACCCGGACACCTACATTGTGAAATGTGTTGACGGCTCATGTCCTGGCAAGGTCCGTGCATAGCGGTTCAAGGGCACAACATCGGAGTTCCGGATAACAGTGCTGAAGGATCATAGTTGCGAGCTTACGGCGCCGCTACGTAGGCACCGCAACATGACGTCGGCGTATGTTGCAGAGCTGATAAGCCACCTCGTGGTGGCAGATGTGTGTATTTCTCCCAAGTTACTGTTGGCTGAAGTGGCTAATATGGTAGAGTTCGAAGTCAGCTACAAAAAGGTGTGGCGGACGAAACGGAAGGTGCTAGAGCGTATGTTTGGAACGTACGAGGAGGCGTACGACCTGGTCCCAAGAATGTTTCATCAGATTGCAGAAAGCAAACCCAGGAACATACATTAACAAGAAGGAGCGGGTTCATCCCAACCAGGGCCCGAATTGTTATGTCCTTGATAGAGTGTTCTGGTCATTCCGACAGCGATCGAAGGGTTCAGGTAGTGCCGTCGGTACTAACAATGGGCGGACATTTCTAGCCGCAAGTACAAGGGTGCGATCCTCGCTTGCGATTGCGGTGATGCAAACGACCGATTACTCCTGTGGCCTTCGCAATTGTAGAGAATGAGAACACTGATAGGTGGCTTTGGTTCCTGGTCAATGTGAAGCAGGCTGTGGTGCAAGATCGACCAGATGTGTGTATCATCTCAGACCGCAATGCAGGCTTGTTGTCCGCGTTGCGCGTAATGCAGACCGGTACACAACCCCCGTTCTAGTGGAATGATATGAAGAACCGTTGGTGCATGAGACGTCTCGCGGCGAACTTTCACACAAGATTCCGTAGCAAAGACCTAATGAAGATATTCAAGAAGCTTTGCATGCAGAACCAAAAGCGGAAGTTTGACGTATTGTGGAGGCTGCTTGATCAGGAGACCAGCAAGCATGCACAACAACCTGACCAGGGTGAAGCTGGCCATATGGAGGGGGGTTCTACAAGAGTCGGGGAGTTTACACGGTGGGTTCAGTCGAACGCGTCTGACTTGGAGATGTGGTCCCTGCTGCATGACACCGGTGGAGCAAGGTACGGAATCATGACAACAAACATGTCCAAGGTGTACAACCGTGTGTTGAAAGGTGTTAGATCCCTACCCATCACAGCGGTCGTGGAGGAGACTTGGAACCGTTCTGTCGGGTATTTTGTGAACAGAGTTATGATGGCGAGAAAATATCTAGACGAGGGCAAACAATTCTCTGAGGTTTTCCAGGCACATATGGACAAAAAGATAGAGAAGGCTCGTTGCCATAATGCTCGTACCATGGATGGCATTAGAAGAAAATTCGAGATCCGCCTTAGAGAACTACATGAGGGTCACACAAGAGGATCGCAAGCGTGTCCGCACGATTGATGACAACGCATGTTGCACCTGTAATAAGCCGCAACTTCTACATAAGTGTGTGCTCCCATGTATACACGGCATGCGCGGTATGGCGCCAGGCACCGACTCCTTACATCTCCAGGTATTTCGATATTCACGACCTGTATCAGATCTGGAGTATGGAGTTCCATTCGTACGGGGTGGACATGCACTACAGGGAGCTATGGCTAGGGCAAGTGAAGTGGGTGCTCAACGAGGCATTGAAGCATGTTGGCCGAGGAAGACGGCAAAGCCGTCGCATCGAAACGACATGGACGGCGGCGGCGTGGGGATCGGCGTCGGCGTCCGAGGTGCGATCGTGCAAGACGATTGGGCACTCGTTGAGCGGTGCCCAAACAGGCCGACGTCAAGCAATGCTCCGCCGTAGTGAGCTTATAGTTATGCAGTGTTTTTTGCTAGTTGTTTTTCTGTGTGTGTTGTATTATACTCAAGTGATATGTTCTACAACTTTGTATGGGGCTACACTTGTTACATTTCACTATCGTGACGTTATGGTGCTGCGTTTGTAATTTATTTACTTCATCGCATGGGTATATTGGTACGTATATTTATTTTATGTCTTGCTATGTTTGGTACATATCACTGTCGTTACGTTTGTTCCACATTGTGTTATCGTTTTGGACTAATATTTTTTGCTTCAATGGCAGGACATAGCTTACGAGATGCTAGACCCCCGTTGGGATGAGCACCACTGATGCCAGGCGTGGATATCGGGTGAGGTCCCCCCCAGCCTTCATCCTCAAGGGCCCCCGCGAGTACTGGCCTCTAGACGAACAGTACATCCCACTTCTGCAGGACACTAGTCTGTTCCCATTGCCCTCATGGTAAATGTACCACATGCATTCCAGTTCGATACAGCGTTGTTGTCCGCACTCGTTGATCGCTGGAGACCGGAGACTCACACCTTCCACTTCCGGTGGGGTGAGATGACGATCACTCTTCAGGATGTGTGCATGCTAACTGGACTACTTCTACGTGGTGCTGCAATAGTGCCACCCCCACATCTAGGGGACTGGAAGGATCTTCTGGGTCAGCGGTTCCCTATCGTGATCCCGCGTAGTGCAGCACGTGTCCCTCTTTCTTGGCTTCAACGGTACATGACCTGCCCCGAGGATGCGCCTGAGGACATGGTGCGGACTCACTTCTTCGTGTATCTGCTATTCCTCTTTAGGTGGGTCCTATTTCCTACCACCACTGGGGACTCCGTTCACCCTAGCTACATACACCTTGCGGGGTCCTTGGCGTATGCCTTGCCACACTAGGTGCCCGAATACAGTTAGGGTCTGCAGTGCTTAGCGCCACATACCGAGGCTTATGTGATGCCTCGCAGCGTAGTGTGGCCGCCGAATCTATGAAATAATATGAGATATGAGGACATACATATCCAAATCTATGAAAATCTAAATGAAAGGACTTAAATATGTATTCCAAAGCATTTCATCTTCTTTTGAGAAAGTTCTGTACTTTTCTCATTTTTACAAATTGCTAAATTTTAAGATCTTTGCATAGTTTTAAGCAGATTTGTGATTTTCATATCTTTTAATGCGCTTGTAATCTGAGATACGCGTAATTATGACTTTTGATCCTCATAGATTGATCTATGTGGATAAATTTCATCATAATTATTGGACTCTTGTAAGTCATTTTTTCAGCTAGCTTTCTAAGCTCAATTGTAATGCACAAACTTTCACATAGTTTTGATCACTTTTCACATTTTCATACCTTTTAATGTGCTCGTAATATGACGTACGCATAATTATGACTTTTTATCCTCAGATATTGGTCTATATGTACAATTTTTTTCAGAACTTTTGGACTCTTCTAAGTCATTTATTCAACTAGCTATTGATGCTCAATTGGAATGCACAAACTTTCACATAGTTTTCAGCACTTTTCATATTTTCATACCTTTTAATGTGCTCATAATATGATGTACCCATAATTATGACTTTTGATCCTTATATATTGGTCTATGTGGACAAATTTTCTCAGAATTTTTTGACTTTTCTAAGTTATTTCTTTACCTAGCTTTTGATGCTCAATTGCAATGCAAAAACCGAAAATTCTGCTACTTACATGGAATGTCCAAGCTTTCAAATAAACTATCAGGAGTAACATTTTCAAATATCTTTTCAAATAAGTAATCAAACTCTATAATTGCTCACATGTACCCATTTTTATTTTTTTATGACGACATTAAGATGAATGAATTAGTATCAATCTCCATATGTTCAATATGTTTCAAATATCTTTTTACGTTTCAGTTACAATACAACGTAGTAGTACCAAATTCGAAAATATAAATTCACTTCAAATCAAAGTTTACAAACCACATTTACTAATTAAAATTTCAATCCATATACACATTACATATCGATAACAAAAACCACTAATGACGGACGATAATTACATTCATGCACACTATACAAATAATTCATTTACGGACAAAATTTAAATTCGTGCACACTATACAAATATATAATTTACGGATAAAAATTAAATTCGTTAATATTATACAAATTAATTATTTCTAAAATAATTATTTATCTAATTACAAATTTTCGCAATAAAAAACCGGATGAATAGTGGGTGGTGCGCCCGGGGGCCGCACCACCGCACGTGAACAGTGGGTGGTGCGCCCCCCGGCCGCACCACCAGTACATGCTACAGTCGGTGGTGCGGCCCCCAAGCGCACCACCGGCCCATGTGTCAATCTCCCGTTGTTCCGCGGTCGGGAAGGGGGCTAGTTTTGGAATTCTGCTGATTTAGGGGCTATTTCTGGAATTTCGGGAAATAAACATGCTATATGCGTCCAAAATTCCAGTAACCCCCTTCATTTCTCCTTGCGCGGCCTTCTTGCCCCTACCTCTTTTATTCTTCTTCTTGAACTGAGTTCAGCTCAGCTGCGCACTAGTCAATGTTTGCTCGCCTTGTTCCAGCCGCCTTGGTGAGTTCTTCCCAAAAGAAATCACGTCATTATGTGTTCCCGCTTCCCATCTGCTCCCTCCGCCTTCCCCAACTATTAAAGTTCAATTGCCTTTGCAGATGACTTCGCACCACCCTCACATTCCTCCCAGATCCAGTCGATTGCTTTTCTCCCGCGTGTCGGATTGGGCCAGGCCGCACTGTAGCACTGTAGCACAGTTGCTTTTCCAACTTCCCAGCTATAGAAAAATATCAAGAATATATCCGTTTGATTCGTTTCGACGCCCTGATTTCATTTCCGGCGTCCGTTAACCCAAAATCCATTCCCTTAAATCCCAAACCAGCCCATTTGAATATTTATTGCATTTTATTTCTTTTAATAGTTGTTATTTTATGTTTCCTAGCTTGTATAGATGCAAGCCTAGATTGATTTTTGTTTTCGGTGTGTTTGCGTTAGTTCAGGACCCCAAGCCAACTCAAACAATTTTACGAGATCGTGGAAGTTTCGGATACGCAAGGCAAGTTACAAATTTTGATCATGTTGAAGTCCCATGCCATTTAAATTATGTATTTATGGTATTTGCATTATTGTTAGTTATGAAATGTTAGTTTGCGTAAAATAAAATATTTAGAATGACATGATATTTAGATATTTCCTACCACCGGCAATTGCCCTGTTAAATTGCTACCATGCCTTTGATAGCCCTAGATATAATTGTATAATGATATAAATAACCGTAGACTATTTACATTTTATGCAAAGTTTTACACTACTAAGGTTGTGGCCGTGGGCCGGTAGATTTGGAAAACCCAAGCTAGGGTAAGGTGGTATGGGACACCGTACCCTAGGTTGGTGGTACTAGTAGATGCAGTTTAGGGTAGGGTGGTATGGGACACCGTACCCTAAAGTGGTTGTACTGGCTTGTGCAGTGTAGGGTAAAGGTGTTGTGGGACACTGCGAGACGGTCTTCGCCCACCGCTTTACCTGAAGTTGGAGGTTACGGACCTCGAGAAAATATGAGGATTAGACCCTTATGCCGAGCAAATGACATAATAATCGCTCGACCACATGTGTTGATTTGTCAACCCTGGTTTAGTACCTGCTCAACTCAGGCAGAGTGACTTGAGAGTCAGTGCGGGTTGCGGACCCAGGGCCAAGAGTTGAGCAATGAACGACCGGTTCCTTAACCTACCATGAGGTTAAGGTTGCGTGTGGGTAAAGTTGGGCAACTCTGCAGAGTCAATTAAATGGTATTCGAATACGCCGTGCTCCCGGTTAATGGAGCTGTGTCACTTGGGTGATTCCAGTTGCGAAGCTTAAGTAGTTTTTACCAGTGTTTTAATCGGACTAGTTGGTTAATTAACTTTTCGTGAAAACCCCCCTAATCTTAAGGAGTAGTTGTCGTTGCTTGAATTTCTAAAACTGTTTACAAATAAAACTGCATCCACATAAATTAATAAACCAGTATACTCCCTTCTTTTGGAATTCCATGCATGTAGTAAATTAAGGTCTACCATTGTGACTTGCTGAGTACGGTTGATTGTACTCAAACTTGCTATATTACCACCCCTTCAGATACCAGAAGAAGCGAGCGCATTCAAGTGTTCGTGTTAGGGTTACGACCGCACTCAGGCGTTCCTGTGGGTGTTTTCTTCGGATCTTCTGATTGTAAGTTGTAATTTGGGCTCGGACGCCTATAAAACTGATAACTGACCATTAGGTCTTATTTTTGTCGAACTAATCCATTTTAAATGCTCGTAAGCAGGCTCGATGTTCCTTCCGTCTGCAACAGAACTCCTGGGCTGTTGCGAGATGTACGACGCTCCTATTCCCAAAAACGGAGGCGTTACAGGAAAAAGAGGGGAGATAACCGAATAACAATCGATGTAGGACTAATCTATTTTAGAATAACTAATAGGACTTATAAGCCTAGTTACAATCGCACCACAATAAAGTCACTTTGGGCGTCGTGCGCGCGGCACGCGCGACGCCCGTGCTCGACGCGGCGGTAAGGCCCGTAATAAGCGGCGTCTGCGTCGCCGCCAGTGAGTCGCGGAGCAAGCCGTGCACGGCCGAAGCCGTGCGTGCGGCCGAACGCAGTTAAGGCTAAGCGGGCGTGCAGCACCAGCTAGCCCGCTTAGCCAAAAATGTAAAAATAAGAAAAATTGTAGAAAAATAAGAAAAATTGTAAAAATTGTAAAAATTTAGAAAAATTCAAAAAATATAGAAATTTATAGACATTGCTAATCATAAAAATAAATATTTGCAATGACATAATGAGCTTTATTAACTTATTAAATTACATGGGATGGTCCTCATTAAAAACTTTACCAAGTAAAAACTCAATTTGAGAAAACCTTGGTAAAGAAAAAGAGTACAACCTATAAAGCTCATTAGTGACTATATGTGAAGAAAAATATTGAAAATCCTATTCATTGCTATCTAAATACAAATTCTCAAAAGATTCTTCTAAATCTTTATTTTCTGAGATGTTGGAGTCTTGATTCACTTGTTCCCGCCTTTGACGGTCATAAGTACTTCGACCATCTCGTTGGGATGACTTGTTCGTCGCTCCTCGATTATTCTTCCGAAAGATCGAATGTCGACTCGAGGAGATCAGAGACGAGAATGATCAACACATCCCGCGCTAATATGGATAGCATCGATATGAAACCTTTGGGCTTGCCACCATGAGAGGATGTTCAACTCCTGCTGAACCGACGCTATCATCGTTGAGATAGCTTGATAGGTCTCCGAGCTTTGTCGCCTTCCTCCTCCTAGCCGATGTGTACCGCACGAGAACTAGACGAAGAACCAAAAATCTTGCCCCATTGCATAGCCCCCCTAGAGGTGCTAGGGACTACCGGGGGTCTTTCCAAACGCACAGATCCAAACTTATTTTCATATTTATCATATACCTCATATAATTTATTCTTAACTAATGTAAAGTATGAAGAATAGTCTAAATCGGTAGCCTCACTTAAAATTTGTAAAACATTCGTAAATCCTTGGAGTTTGGCCCTAGGATCCAAAATAAAAGCGAATGCAGATAAAATAGGAATTTCTCTCCAATATTTTAAAAACTTAATTTTCATGGCACCTACAAAGATCCCGTAGTATATGATCATGTTCAAAAGCCTTTAGGTGAGTTGCAATTTCAACAATATTATGAACAATTATAGGAGAAGTAGGTAATATATTCCAGAAAGGCAAAGTGTAGCTTTATGAAAAATTTCTAAAAGGAAAATATTTTTTCAAAGAACAACCCAATCGTTTTAGTAAGTTCGTGGTCTCTAACTTGGGTTCTCTGGAGGAGCTACGAGATTGATGGCTTTGGGTGTGAAGGAAAAGCAGATAAGGTGTTCCTATATGGCAATATATGTTTAAGCATAAGATAAGTAGAGTTCCATCTAACAGCATGTCTAAAGCAAATTTTCTAGGGCGAACATTCGTTGCTACGCAAAAACTCTTATATGCGGCTATTCGTTGGTTTGAACAATTAATAAATGAAATAGCATCTTTAAAAGAATCAATACAAGCATTTAATCTTTTAAACCGGATTTAACAATAAGATTAATAATATGACAAGCACAACGTTGATGCAATAAGAAAGAGTGTGCATAAGAATTAAACAGTGTAAGAATTTCTATAGCTTTAGTGTTTGCAATGCATTATCTAAAGTTATAGAAAAATTTTATCTGTGAGACCAAAATCTTCTACAACTCTAATAATACTTTCTGCAATATTTTCAAGACTATGTGAAACATTAATTAATTTAAATCCTATAATTCTTTTTCCATTACCCACATCATTAATATAATGAGCAACAACACTAATATAATCCTCTCTAGCTCTACCACTCCATATATCGAAGTCAAAGCAATAGAGAATGTACAGTATGAAACATTTCTTTCATTTTATCACGACAATTGTTATAATATTTAATTAAATCTCTAGTTGTTGTTTGCCTAGATACGATTAAATCGAGGGTTATGAGCAGTCCTAATATATTTTTGAAAAGCATCGACTCACCAAAATTTAAAGATAAATCTTGAGAAGCAATTAATCTACAAAGAGATTCCCGAGCTACCTGGGTTGTACTCCCACGCACGCATCGAGCCGTCGTGGTTATATTGCGATTGTGTGCGCGCATTTGTATTCCTTGCTTTTTCTTGCAACTTGCGGCATGTCGTTGTAGATGACCCGTCCCACTGAAGATTTTGCAACAATTCATTACCACAAATTTTACAAACAAGATACCTCACCAAGTCCCATCATCCTCGGTCTTGAACTTCTTGTCGAAATCATTCCAAACTGTTGATGTACTAGCTCTTGATCTTTTGCACCCGTGCTTTGAGTCGTGGATGCACTTGTTGAGCCACCAGAAGATGGATCGATTGGACCTCGCGCTCGGGGCCATCGTTTCTTCGGCATTTTCGATGGATATGCTTGTGGAAACGGTTGCATATCCTCCGCCGAGAGGCCGAATTCGGAGAGTTCAAAATCGTAGTTCTCCATTAAATCAATCAGAAATTAAAATAGTAAAGAATGATTAACTTTCTATTAAACCAATAAATAATAGCAACAAATTAAACTAATAAATAATACTCAAAAATTAAAATAAGACAGAATTATTACCTCCTTTGCAGCTCTCACAAAAAATCTAAAGATTTTTGAATTTTCGGAATTTTTCCCGAATTTTCACCAAATTCGTGCAAGCACTTTCGAATTTTCACAGCTAAACCGAGAGAGGAGAGTGAGATTTGAGGTGTAGAGAATGGAGGCCGGATGCCCACCTATTTATAGAAAAAATTTCAGATTTTTTCCGAATTTTTTGCTATTTTTCACGAATTTTTTTACCCCCAACGGTTAGAAAACGGCTATTTTTCAAATTCGGGCGGGCGTGCCGTGCGGCCGCAAGCGCCGTTTAGAGCCGTTAGGCGGGCGTCCGTCGTGCGTGTCGGGCCGTGCCGCGGTCGGCCCGATTGCAAACGGCCGTGCGGTCGGCCGCCGCCGCCGCACCTCGGCGCCAGCACGGCCGTCCGCCGGCCGCGGCGGCCCGCCCGACATAACCGTATCGTACCATTTTCGGCCGGGTCTACATGACCGGGCGCGGTGCGGCCCGTGTAGGCCCAGCCCATTTGGCCAGGTTTGGACCACAACAGACCGATCTACAGTAACAGAAACAAAATTTCTCGAATAAAGAGAAACATTGAAGAGCAGAGTCAGGAAATAATTCGGTAAGGTCACCGCCACCAGCCAGAATCCCAAGCCAGCCGGGTGGAAGCTCTCCGAGTCTCCGGCACCGGGAATCGAAAGCGAGGTAACCTTACCGGCACCGAGACCCTCGCCCCTCCCGTGCCACCACGGCCCGTCTGCGCCCCGCCGTGGCTCTCGACTCTTCCCTCCTTCACCCCCTCCTACCCTAGAATCTTCCAGAAGCAGCAGGAGGGCGAGGCGCTCGCCGCGCTTCCAGAAGCTTTAGGGAAGGAGGGAGCAGGGGAAGCGTACGGGGGCGGCGATGGGGACGTCGGATCTGGACCGGCAGATCGAGCAGCTGAAGCGGTGCGAGCCGCTGACGGAGGCGGAGGTGAAGGCGCTCTGCCTCAAGGCCATGGAGATCCTCGTCGAGGAGAGCAACGTCCAGCGCGTCGACGCCCCCGTCACGGTGCGTGCCCCCTCCCGCACACCCCCCGCTCCCCCTCTCCATCTCGATTCTATTCCATGGGATTTGGGCTCGATTTGCCGTGCGCCCTCAATGCGATTCGCGGCTCGAGGTCTCGCTTGCCATTTGGGTGCTTACAAGCCGTGCTGATGGTTGTTAAATGTTCGATTCCGTCGGTTTGGGCAGCTAGCTTAGCGCGTGCTTGTGATTGCGATATACTGTAGTTTGAATTGCGATTCTAGGTGTGGTTACCGATATGCCAGATGCCTTGTATGATCTTGTTGGAGCTGGTTTTGGGGAAATAGTTGCTATTCTTGTCGGATGGTCAAGGAAAATGCTGTAATGCGTATGCATAGCTGGTTATGGTTATGCATTGAGTATTCCTCTTTATTGGGAAGCCCATGTGGTTTTTTTGTTGCTGTTGTAGTGCCGGGGTTCAGCAAGGGTTGCAGGTATTGTGCAGGCGATGGCATGGTTTGGGACTTTGGGTAGTTAATCTCTTTATGTACTTGCTTGTTTGTGTACTTGTCGAATTGGTCGGCTATGCATCGATAAGCAATGGTTGGTGGAAGTGTGTAAATTCCCTTGAGATTTCGACTGCTGAGGTTTGTTCTTGGAAGAAAGTTTGGCTTTTTTTTGCTTTTCAGAAAATTGTGAAGTTGATTGTCGTGATTTATATTGTTGTGCGTGCATGTGTCGTGTGAACTTTTGTACTTGTCAATTTGTTGTGGGGGTTGAATTGCCGAATTGGTTGATTTCACAGTAACTGTTGAAACTTGAAAGGTACTAGGCTGTTGATTTGTTAATTGTATTATAGTAGGCTGTATGAAATCCTTTTAATCGACTTCTTCTGAGAATTGCAGACAACCAGTCCTTTCCTATAGTTTTGGAGCATTCCTTATGTTAGGCTTGTTATTCACTTATTTATATGAGGAAATGGTACTTTTGTTTAATGTTATACAACCATTCGCTGCAGCATACATGTGTTTTGCAGCAACAATTGCTTTGCCAGAACAAAACTGAAGTACTGCTACTCTTTTCCCCCTTCTTGTAAATAACTTTGTTCCTATTATGTTATATTAATATATATACAGTAGGGTCATCTCTTATGCCTTTTCCGTTAAAAAAAATTCAAAGGCTGGCTGATGTTCTTTCTTGCAATATTGATCATGTCAAATTGATTTCATGAAATCTTCTGATTATTATGTTGCACAGGTACTATTTGATACCCCATTTCATTTGATAAGTTATTCTAGCTCCTAGCACATGCATTACATATAAGCTAAAATGACTACAATTGACCCTATTTAAGATGTATTGGCACCCAATAAAGCATTAGTTATGGACATGTTGCAATTGAGGGTATTGGATGGAAGGAATGGTAAATTTGAGGTAAAGTGAATATCAATCCTCACATTGGGCTACGGCTGATAGCTTTTGGCTATAGTTTGTAGGTCTGTTGAATAGTACCGGCTGATAGAAGCAGAAGTCAAAAGTGGGCTGAAAAGCCGAAAAGAATGAGGCCATAATGTCAAATGGAGGGGGTATTTAACATACACAATAACCTATCAGTCCAATGCGGGTAGGGTATCTGTTATCCTGACTCCATGCTAGAATTATATTGATTGTGTCCACTGCTCGATAACCTGAAATAGCCTGTTATTGCAAAAACCTATTTGCAACTGGAAAGAGTTGCATCACGTGCTTGCTTTAGGGCCATAAATAGTTATTTGAATGACAGACATTCAATTTGTTGCAGTTTTGCATTGAATTATTGAGATGTTGGTTCATATGTGTACAGCAAATACCTTTTTTAATGTTGGATTGATGCATCTACATGTGTTCAAATAATTATGATTTCAGAAAGTAATATTTTGGTTTTTGCACTCAGATATGTGGAGATATTCATGGACAGTTCTATGACATGAAAGAACTGTTCAAAGTTGGCGGTGACTGTCCAAAGACAAACTACTTGTTCCTTGGGGATTTTGTTGACCGAGGATTTTATTCTGTTGAAACATTTTTGCTTCTTTTGGCCTTAAAGGTAAATGCTGTTAATACCATTACGAATTTTGTTTCATATCTACTTATTTGTATCGTACTATCTTTCAATGTTTACTGATGCCATTGTTCGAAAGAAAAGGTTGTTAGATGTGTATTATACCTGTGTATTTTCCCTGTTATATAAGGGGTTATCTGCATATGTAATATACCTGTACGTGTATATATACTGACCCATTGGCCTCATGATGAATACAAACGCTATTCATAGCAAAGGTAACCAGCACTCGTACACCCCACATAGTACTAGTGACTATACGACTATACGGCCTAACCGTCCGATTATACAGGAACTAGGAAGGCACCCACTCCTTGTATACAGCCTGGTAGTAGACCTGTTTTTAAAACAATGGCTGATGCTCAGCTTGCTGTCATGATGTGTACATGTATGCCAATTTTATGAAACATGTATGACAATTTCGAACATGTATTATACCTGTTTCATACATGTTAGATGTGTACATGTATAGACATATGTTCTCTAGTTTGAGCCTTTGTGAAGAAGTCCGCCACTTGAAATTTTGAAGAAACATATTGGAGACGAATAGTTGATTGTTGGCAATGAAAATGTGTGAATAATGCATCCACACCAAGATGCTTGGTTAGCTCATGCTTGACAGGATCATTTGTAATCTGTATAGTAGCAACACTGTTGCAAAGAAATGATATAGGTGCATCCGTGGAACACCAAGATCAGTCAGAAGCCACTGTAGCCACACAATCTTTGATGTAGTAGTAGCAAGGGCTCAAAGTTCAGCATCAGCGTTGGGACGAGACACTGCAGTCTGCTTCTTGGACTTCCAGGCAATGAGAGGTGCCACGAAAAAGACAATAACCAGTGACTGAGCAACGGTCAATAGGATTACTGGCCCAGGTGGAGTCAGAGTAAGTATGAAGCTGAAGCTTATTAGAGTGAGCATAGAACAAACGACGAGATGTTGCCCCTCTCAAGTACTGAAGTACATGAAATAAGTGACTATAATGAATTGAGGTAGGAGCACTGACAAACTGATTGAGAACATGAACTGCATGAGCAATATCAAGCCTAGTCACAGTGAGATACATAAGGCTATCTACAAGATGCCAGTAGCGAGAGATCCTTAAGAGGGGTGTCATCAATAGGATGCAGCTGTAAATGGAGCTCTATAGCTGTAGCAGCGACGCTTGTATTAGGAAGACTTGAGCGACAGTTCAAATCTTGAGTGTACCAATGCTGAGAGATATAGTAGCCATCATCAGTATGATCAACCTCAATTCCCAGAAAGTAACTGAGGAACCCCAGATCTGACATCTTGAACTGCTCAATTTTTGCTTAACAAAGGCAATGTATTCTGAATCATCTCCAGTAATCAATATGTCATCCACATAGAGCAGAAGTAATGTATGCCCACGCTTAGAGGTGTGAATGAAGTGCATGGTCATGTTCACTAGGAGAGAAACCAGTAGCTCAATCCACATAGCTAAAATGCTCAAACCAGACATGAGGGCTTGCTTGAGCCCATAGAGATCCTTTCGAAGGCGACATACATGCTCAGATGGACGCCCAACACCCGGAGGTGGTTCCATGTAGACTTCCTCATGTAGATCACCATGAAGGAAGACATTCTTAACATCCATTTGAGAAATTTTTCATGACCAAACAGCAGCCACAACAGTAGTGTGAACTGTTGTCATGTGAGCAATTGGAGCGAAAGTCTCATCATGTTCTCGACCATGAGCCTGCTGAAAGCCTCTAGCAACAAATCGAGCTTTATAACGTTCTACAGAACCATCTGACCTGATTTTTACCTTGTACACCCATTTATACATGATAGGGACTGACTGAGGGGGTAGTGGCACCAAATCCCATGTACTGGTACCCTTTAGGGCTGCAAGCTCCTCAGACATAGCTAGCTGCCACTGAGTTAGTAGAACTGCCTCCTGATAAGTACTAGGCTTATGAATTGCTCCTGCATAGAAGCCATATCTGTCTGTAATCTTAATGGAAGAACAGTCACGAGGAGCATACCTCGATGTCTAGTCGTCAGTGCAGGGATCAGTAGTACTAGCTGGAGAAGCAGAAGTCAAAGGAGTAGGAAGCTCAGAATCAGATGAAACTCTGGGACGACTATAATAGAAAAGAAATGTATCGGAAGGTGGAACTAGTGAGGGAGGGAGGAATTTGTAAAGGTGGCTCTGGTGACAAAGATGATGATGGTGGCAGATCAGAAACTGGCAAGTCGGAAACTGACTCATCTATAGAGAAGATAGGTGGAAGAGAAAGAAACGAGGTAGACTCTAAGGAAGTTGAGAATGGTGATTGAGTGGAAGAAGAAGAATAGAAGAAACGTTGATCCTCAGCAAAGGTGATGTGACGAGCGGAGGGATCATTGCAACGATAACCCTTGTGTTCAAGACTCTACCCAAGAAAAACACATGCAACAGACCGAGCAGTTAATTTGGGACGCTCACGAGGAGCTATGAGAACATAGCAGGTACAACCAAAAACACATAGATGGTCATACTTGGGAGGAGAACCAAACAGAATCTCACCAGAGCACTTTCCTTTAAGACAAGAGGAAGGTCAAGATTGATGAGATAGACGGTACATTGAAACAACTTCACCCTGCATTGAGCAGAACAAAAGAGGATATCATAATAGTATGGGTCGTCTCAATAATATGATGATGCTTATGCTCAAGAACATCATTCGAGTATGGGTGCTTGGACATGAAAGTCGAGGAAGAGTACCTTTAGAGGTGAAACGAAAGTCAGTGGATAGGTACTCCCCTCCTGATTCAAAACGAAAAACACGAATAGTACTAGAAAACTGTGTATGAACTATGGGAGCAAAAGCCTGATATATAGAAATCAATTCAGAACGATGCTTTATGAAATAAATTCAAGTATATCGAGAGTAATTATTAACAAATATTACATAGTGTTTGTGACCACTCTTCAAAACAAAAGGAGAAGGGCCCCATACATCAGAGCACTAAATCAAAAGGATGACTAGACCAAGTAGTGCTGGAAGGGTATGGAAGCGGTATCTGTTTGCCTAGCTTGTAATCTTTACAATGAAAACCAACATCTACAATAACATGATCCAAAACACCCTACTGAGCTAAAGTGGTCAAACGAGAACCATATAGATGATCTAAGCGATGATGCCACTGTGCAAAAGAAGACACTGAAGTGGCAGCAACGGAAGTGACGGATGACGCGGAAGTTGGAAGGTGTCAAGAATGTAGAGGCCTGTAGATTCTCTACGGCAACGGCTAGTAGCAATCACCCTCTTGCTTTGACGATCTTTCACAGATGTCATCAAAATCAATGAAATTATTCATATGAACCAACTAACCAACATACATGAGATTTATGGGTAGTCAGGGAAAAGAAATAGCAGAAAGAATACTTGGATGTAGAAAGAGAACCCTGATGTGTAACATGATAAGATGTACCATCAGTTGTCTGAACAGATGGACTGTCCTTCACTGGCTGGCAGGACACAAGCTGAGAGCAATAAGAGGTTACATGAAAAGAAGCCTTGAATCAAGTACCCAAGGTTGAACAACACCGGAAGCAGATTGGGAGGCAGCTGAAACTGAGGCACTCTTCGCTAAAGGCTCTAACTCAAGGACTGCAGCGGTGGAGGGCCTCCTAGTAGCTCCACGACGGTGCTACAAAGTAAACCTCTTACGGTGTTCAGCCAACATCTTAAGGTGAAGGGCAAAGCAACGATCAGATTATATTCAGACTTCTCGCAATAGGAACATGCTATAGCTTTTGAGGAAGAGCCTCAGTGATGAGAGGCCTGAACACTGGTATGAGTCATTAGTGCAGTGGGTTGGGCAAGAGAGTGAAGACATGTCTCCTCAGCATCAGGCGAGCAAGTGTATCATCCGATGGGGGAAGAGTTGGGCAGCCAAGTAATTGAGTGCGACTGTAGTCAAACTCTTGCCTAAGGCCCATCATAAACTGAAACATGAAGGTTTGATGCTCATGTTTTTTTTCTTTAGCTACACAAGACTCACATCTAAAATGACTCTTTGGAGTCAGAGACAAGCTGACTAGTCCTCTGTGGACATCTCCTGCTGCTGAATATTGTGCAAACTTTGTAGCAAGGAGAAACAAAGTGCTCCACTAGGCTGAAGATATCGTTGCTCAAGATACTTCTATATCTTTTTGGCGAAGTGGTGATGCTTAAGGCTCATCCGAGGTGAAGGAACAACACTTAGAACCAGAGCTCTCATCACCTTAGCATCAGCCTTTTTCTAAGCCTTCTTGGTGGCATCATCAACTCTTGAATCGGGAGGATCATCATTTAGGTGATCCTCAAGACCGATTGCGCTCACAGCTGTCACGGTTGAGATGGCCTATTCCCTGGAGTTGAAACCATTTAGCTTGATGTCAGTGGCCAAAAGGGAGCTATCCTTTGCCATGGTACTGGAGAACAACAGAGAATCGAGCTATCACAACAGGGGATAGCAGAAGGAATAGCCGAGAGGGCGATCCTCTACTCGGCCCCCAATTGCTCCAATATCTAACTGGAATAAGTCACCCTCAGAGCTATATTATCCTAAGCAGCTCTGGAAGGAATTTATTGAAGTCAAGTCCCCGAAAGCTTTATCTTTAGGAGGCAGTGAAGGAGGTGGGGCCGTCGATTGGGGTGTCAGTGGAGATGGAGAAGAGGCCGGCGCCGATGGCCCGCATGAAGTGGACGGCGCGCAAGACGATGTGGGCCGCTGGCGATGCTATGAAGGAGCGCGCAAGAAGACGCAGGCTGCTGGCGATGGTGATGCTGGCTAGGAAAGGCACTGCGCGCAAATCGACCAGCGCTGGTGCCGGCATCGGCGCAAGTTGCCTGGCGAGGAAGGCGACTAGGAGTTAGTGTTGGAGCGAACCTGGCTCGGATACTATGTTACAGAGGAGATTGACATTGCTCAATCTGATGGACATTACTCCTGAGCTTCTCCTGTACAGAGGAGTATATATAGCATGATGGGCCTCATGGGCTTATGGGCCTTAACAAATTCTACATGTGTAATAAACCTTTTATTTTGATTTTTTGGGAGGCCGTATGCCTTGTCAAACTTTTTCCATGTCATTTATGTTGTCACTTGCATTCAAATTTCCTAATCCAACTTCAGTGGTTAAATTTTCTCAAACTGTTCTCTTTCAAGTTATAACTTCATGCCATTTAATTTCCCATCCTAACTGTTATGATCAAATCGTCTTCAGGTTAGGTATCCAGATCGTATAACTTTAATACGAGGAAATCATGAGAGTAGGCAGATCACACAAGTGAGGAACCTTTTCAAACTGGATATCCTGCAGTGATGTTATGGAGAAATTATCATTTATTCTTTGAGCTCATGCATGTGCTGCAGGTTTATGGCTTCTATGATGAGTGCCTTCGTAAATGCGGCTCAGTGAATGTCTGGAGATATTGCACAGATATATTCGACTATTTAAGGCAATCTTCTTGTGTTGCTTTTATTTTGAATCCAGTAATACTAGTCTGCTACTGCGCTTCTTTAAATGAAAATATACAAGATATGATGGCAGCTCTATTTTTTCTTTTCAGTTTATCTGCACTTATCGAGAACAAAATCTTTAGTGTCCATGGAGGCCTTTCTCCTGCTATTACAACACTGGATCAGGCAAATTATTCTCTAATGTTATTTTGTAGTTCATATGTTCTGTTTCTATTAATGATTTATCCTGTGCCCCCAACAGATAAGAGTAATAGATCGCAAGCAAGAAGTACCTCATGATGGGGCAATGTGTGACCTTCTTTGGTCTGATCCAGAGGATGCTGTAGATGGTTGGGGATTAAGTCCTCGAGGTGCAGGATTCCTCTTTGGTGGAAATGTTGTTACTTCATTTAACCACACAAACAACATAGATTATATTTGTCGTGCTCATCAACTAGTCATGGAAGGATTTAAGTGGATGTTCAATAACAAGATTGTTACTGTATGGTCTGCTCCTAATTACTGCTACAGGTACTTGGATATTTGACTCATAATTTTTTCCATAAGTATGATGATGATTTCTTTATATTTTAGCTGTTGACGATACCTAGATGGTTCATGTGTAGACTGTATCACTGTTACTACTTTAAATGGGTTGGAAAAGGATTTTGGCTGTGGGCACTGAGGGAATGGAAGGGGTGTATGGGCTATACTGAAACCACAAAAGATTGATGACATAAAATGTTCTGCATTTTCCCGCTAGCTTGAAGCTGTGAATTCCTTTGAGCCAAAGCTATTTATTGTCTCTGTTGTTTGGGGTGCTGCTTTGTATATAATTGTTATGTTCGGGCTGCTCTGTACACTGTATTTTAAGGGCAGATGATGAAATTTAGAAGTCTTGAAGTTTCAGATGGTGCTTTCGCAAATTTGTACTACATGCAGAACATTACTAATTCTGCTGCAATTCTAGCAGGGCTTGTGTGCAATGTGTGTAAAACTGATGCGGGTTTGGATTTTGAAGGTCATTTAAGTGGAATTTGTTGCTGAGTCTGATTTTTTCCCCACGGTTTTCTTATCAGCATGTTATGATCTTAGATAGCTATGTTGTATTTTTTTTCGTGTTCACAGAGTTCTGACCTCCTTCTAAATTGTCTGACTTACAGGTGTGGCAATGTCGCTGCAATCCTAGAGCTTGATGAGAACCTGAATAAGCAGTTCCGCGTATTCGAAGCTGCTCCACATGTTTGTGCTCAAGACCTTTATCATTACTTTTTGTAATATGTTGTATCAACATCAGATCCATTAGCATCTAAATTGCCCATCTGTCCCTTTAGGAATCAAGAGGTGTTCCTGCAAAGAGGCCTGCGCCAGATTACTTCCTGTGAGGTTGCACATTAGACATGCGACTTACTGCATGTCCCTGCTCTCAAGCACTGGCGGAGGTTTGCCATGTTCTCAGATGAGCCCATGCTTTACAAGACTCGAGCCAAGAGGTGCTTTCGGGATGTATATTTTGACTGTTCTGTACCCATCCAGGTCCATTATTTGTAACAAAGTTGATGTCGGTATCCAGTTTTTCCCAGAACAGCTACCATTTGAGCTTGAGAAAATGCCTTTGATGGGAGTGGTGTAGATGAAGCCACTCTGGGATTTCATGGGTGTGCGTTAGTACATGATGTAAAATTTTGATGCCAGTCCCATTGTCCCCAGGAAATCCATTGCTAGAATCTAGAATGATATTCAAATGGTGTGTCTTGAGTATCTATTGTTGTTGCACTGCATATGTAGGAAATTTTGTAGTTGGTGTTTGCACGAAGCTGTTCTGACAAGGCATATCGTCAGGTATCTATTCCTGCCAGTGCTAGCTTTGGAATATTAATGTGTAAATGTTGTAATGTTGTAACTAGCACGATTGCCTTGATTCTCTGGCAGCTTCTGTTCCCAATCTGTTTACCTGTAGTTTATCTTGACTCGCTGCTTCAGAGCTGGCTTGAAACGAGAAACGAATGACAAGATGATGCGGTCTAAAAACAACACTACCGATACTCGCTTGATTGTTCGTGTATGCAGTTTAACGCATTCTCTGTATCATTATTTCCAATGGTTCGAGGGTACTACCTCGTGCTATTTCATGGGTAGATTCGATTAGTGGACGGGAAACATTGTGCTGGCTGAAACGTCGAGAGGCTCGTACCTAGCCAAAAAGAACATTGTGCTGGCTGAGCACTCCTCCCCAACGGTATTCAAGGGGGAGAACGTTGGCAATCGAGTTAGGTTATAGCCGCCACCAGAGCAACGATGAGTAGGGGTGGTATCATAGTTATTGAAACCGGATCGATCTTGACTCACTAGAGTTTTTGGTTTACGGTTTGTCGGTCTAACCCACAGTCAATAGGTTAGACCGTCGGTTCAAGGTAGACTTAACCATATACACGCCGCAAGGTGCTCACTTAGCTTGCGAGGTAGTGCAATTGTGCAAGTTCGAATCCCTTCTACCCTCATTTTTCTCGAAAACTTCTTGCCTGCGTAGTCCCTCCCGTACCCATTTTTCATGAAAACTTTCCGCCTACGTAGTGCCCAACAGCGACACGCTCCAATCAATGCTGGTTTTTCTTTGATTTTGTTTAAATTGGCCGGTTTAACCAGGATTTTTTCAATTCAGAGCGGTTCACTTGCACATGTGGTCTATTAGTAAAACCAGATTGGACTAAGTCTTGGTTCTGGTTTTTTTTGTTCGAATCGTCGATCCGGTTGATTTTCATAACTGTGGATGGTAGGTGGGCGGGCAACAGTAGAAGTGAGGGCGACAACGACGGTGCGGCATAAAGGATAATTGTCTATTCACCAGTTCGGTTTCAATAACTATAACAAATAGATGAGTGTACATGCAAAATCAACAGTATGATGACCATGGCCTATAAAGTCTCCTGTATCAGTAAACCATGTTGTTTTTACGAAAAATTGGCAGTTCTTTTGTCGCCCCTTAGAATTTGCCACTTTTATAATTGTCTTTGAGGATTGGCAATTGTAGGGGCGTTTATATTATATTTTACTGATAGCTTTTGGTTTTAGTTTATGAATAGTAACAGTTTATAGAAAAGTTTATAGAAAGATATATTTACATGTAATTTTGATCAATATAAATGATGTTACTATAGTGTATATTATAATTAACTTGTAGACTTCTCATTAAAAAGATACTCTATTTAAAAATTAGGTACTATAAAAAAATTATTTTACTATAGAAAAACGGATTTTAAAAGTTAAAAGCGAACAGGCCCGTAAAACAATCATGTTTTGCTGTTCTCACCTGCCCTACCACTGTCAATAGTTTAAAGAAATCGAAAAGGTGGAGTGAAAGGTTATTTGTTGCCCTGGCCCTGAGGAAGCAGGTGACTGGGTTCGAACGTAGTAGCAAAACCTTAAAAGCAACTATATAAGTGGCAAATTCCAAAATGACAAAGGGAGTGGAAATTTCTCAATTTCCTATTTCTCCTCCATCGCACAATATATCTAGCTCCTTTTTCTTTTCATCTTATTATATATCTAGCTCCATTTTAATATATTTTGTAGTTTTAGAAGCCGAAAAAAAAGACCCCTTATGCTCTTTCTTTTCTCGGAAAAATATTCCTTCGTTTTATTCTTTGAAAAGAATTATCTCGAAGAACCAAAAGAGCCCCACCAGTCAGTCTCCCAGGACAATCACAACCCTCCCACGCACACCACACCACCCTCTTCTCCAGAGCTCGCCAGTCGGCCCAGACTGCGGCATTATTTCGCGCACCCAGCTGTTTACCCGACTCCGCACACCGCAGTATTTCGCGCACCCAGCTCTTTACCCGCCTCCGCACCCTCCTCGCCGCAGGGCCGCCGCCGCCGCCGCCGCTCGCGCCCGGAAAATGGAGACCGTTGGCGCCCGCCTGAGCCGCTCCTCCACGCGGTACGGCCCCGTCAGCGGCAGCAACTCCTTCAGCGGGCCCGTCAGGAAGTGGCGCAAGGCGTGGGTCCCCTCGCCGGCGCCGGCAGCGCAGGCTCCGCCGGAATCGGACCCATGGGAGTCTCGAGGGTAACAAGGTCGTGCTGTTCAAGTGGACGCCGTTGAACGGCCTCGCCGGAGGGCGACGGCAAGGAGGCGGCGCGGCGGCGCCACCAGGCGGCGCTACGTTCCGGTGAGGCTTCTTGGTTGCTTGAAAGGTCGCTTGTTTGCCTTTTTCACGCTCCAGTGGGTTCGATTTGCTCCAGAGACTGGACATTTGGCCGTTCTTGGCTTCCTCGGGGTTTCAGTTTTTGGCACAAAGTAGGGGGTATGATAATGCGGGCTCTTCTTGATGAATTTGATGCTTAATCTCAGCAAGTAGGGTTTGGATGGTGGAAAATGTAGTGATTTGGCCGTGAACTTCAACTTGGGTTTTGCTAGGGTTTTGGGGTATAATCATTGTCTTATGTGCTAGATTGAGTTGATGATAGTAGGCCATGTAGTGTCATGGTTTCTTAATCGTGGTGATGGACATGAAATGCCCAGATTTAGTACAACTCGTTCAAGATGGGCGTGAATTGTGGAGATTTGGAGTGATTACCGATGCATCTGGCTCAAGGATCAAGCTTTGGCCGTCTAGTTAGAAATTTGAGGATTCATGGCATTCCTCAATTCAGTCATTACTCTGATAGCTAGTTTGAATACTTGTGTTCCATCATCTTAGGTTTTGGGCTACTGGCTGGCTATCTTGTTCGTACTGCTATTCTTGTTTGTTATTTGCAAGCAGATATTTTTCCCCCTGTGCATTGTTCGATATGATTTCAATATTTATGTGTACAGATAATAGGTAGCCTTGACGAGTCAAGCTTGTGGATGCACTCAATTCTTGGATAGATCCTAGTGCTCTTTTGCTTATTTTCCCCCCTTGATTGGTCGTCAATGATGTTAAGATTCAGGTTTGCTCTAGATTAGAGCTGGTGGATGCACTCAAATTAATGCAGAAGTATGTGTGCACTACAGAGTATTTCATCAATTGGTATCTAGTATATGATGAAAATGGAACTTAATGTGCAGGATAAGAATTAAGGGTAATGATGGATATCCACAATCTGATGGCAAAGCTGATATTAGTGCTGTCCCTGTCTAACGTGGAGATTTCACTGGCCTGCATTTTTGTTACCTTCTTTGATGTAGTTGTTCAATTTAGCGAGAAATGGACAACATCCAGCGTCAAACATGAATAATCATTAAAAAATCATGTCCTCTACATATGTTCAATGTTATTCTTCGGTTGCACTGGCTCGTCAGATCTGACCTTAATCAATTGTTTGCTACATTTTTTTTAATTCTTTGGTTGGTGAAGATTTCCGATCATTTCATGCTGAAAGCTCCTAGCGATACCCTACTGTTTGGGTTTATCTCCTAGATCTATTGTGGTAATCTCTTTTCCCTTTTGTCAGAGTAATCGGGAAAGGATCCTTGATCATTTCCAATTTTCCATCCAAAATTCAAAATATGCTCTTAAGTTATTTGTTCTCTCGTGCAACATCAGTTTTAGTTTTTATTGTTTTGTAAATTCCTTTTGTATTGTACCTTGTTTTATCTTGTTTTACCTGCCAGTTTTACCTTGTTTTATCAAATATTGTACTTCTTTTTCTATACAAAATTTCCTTTCTGGAGTGATAAAACTCATATATGCCTCTGTATCCTCTTTCAGGCCTCGGGTGCGGCACAAAATTCCACCAAAAAAAGTGGCAGCACTGAGCTTAATTTGAACCTTGGCTTGGAAGACCCTGATGATGACACTGATGCTGATTTGAGCACAGACGAACAACTCGACACAGGCAGTAACCCACGCTCAGAAGGCCGTCTGAAGAGAAATCCTTTTAACCATCCACTGCGA